>NCKU01000341.1:0-46234 GCA_003675995.1 Dinothrombium tinctorium | reverse complement strand
AAAATTTTCGATTTCTTTCGAAAATGAAGCAAAATCAATAAAAAATTGCAATAAAAACGAAGTGAAAAGCTATTTCACCAAACGCTCTAATGCAAATTTATAAGCAACCTAATTTTCAACTAAGATGCTTATTGAAAGAAGAAAATAGAAGATAAAAATAATTTGAAAGTTGTAGAAAACGAACAAAACAATTTTTACTGCCGATAATCGAACAAGAACGAACAAACTAAATTCAAAAGTAAAATAATTCTTAGCGCTCGAAAAAAAAGTACAGCAAACAAAAATACAAAAAGAGTTTATGTATGCGCTTCTCGAGAGTGAAAACCACGTTAAATATTGTCTTGTTGATAAGCAAAAATGTAAGATTCATTGTCTCGAGTTCAACATTACTTAAAGTTTACACAAAGCGACCGCTTCATTCTCGAAACTGGAGAAAAATTTTATCGCACTTCTTTCGCTGAACAAACTACTCGAAAGCGACGTTTTGTGGTGCGCGAAAAGCGATTGTGTATTTTAAACACTTTGTGAAACAAAAACTATTTAAAGATTTTTTTTATTTACGAAGCAATAGAGGTTGAAAAAACGATGAGACGAAATTGATCGCGTAAAGCAAATCAAGTGTTCGAAATAGTTAGCAGCGAATGGTGAAATGATTGTCTAAGTTAGGCGCGCTTTTCCTCGTGTGTTTGCATTTCGCAGTTCGAAGAAAAAGCAATTACTTGTGAAATACAGGCGAAATGAAATAATTCGTTAAACAAACATCTTTTCGAGAAAAATTAATTTAAAAAGAAAGCATAAAACAAACAGTAGAAAGTTAATTTCAAAAAAGCAAAAGCGAATAGCATATACCGTGCGAAATAACACTCGGCAATTAACTCTTTCGCTTCGCAAAGAAGCGAAATGCTCGTTAAAGTTTCAATTGAAGATAACAGCAAAAATAGAAGCAAATTTTTAAAACGAATCTGTCTAATTAGAGTTGCACACACTTAAAAATCATTCTTTCGTTTTGACAGCGCGATTGTGATCACAATTTTATATTTTGCCTTCACTGCTCTATCTTTGCTCTAATTTTTTAATTCTTTTTTTAAAATTAAGCCAGACTCGCAAATATAGACATGGAATCGAAGAATCGAGCGCAAGAAGCATGAATAGGCAGGCGATTTTTCCCGTTTATGGCATGTGAGCGATGTGTTCATATTTGTTGCACATGAATCGAAGCGTATAAAAATAAAATATTTGACAGGCGATTTTATCGGCAAGTTGTATATTTGAAAAAACATGGATGAAGCTGTCAAAATTGACAGTGAAAGCGTGCTATCCAGTTTGCGTGTTATTGCAAAATGTACGCTTTGCTGGTTTCAAAAGTAGTTTTATACAGTTAAATATTTGTTTTGCAGCTTATAGCGTATAGCGTATAACGAGCGGGAAATATGTTCGCATTCATCAAATCGCAGTGGAAATATAATAAAATTCGCTTCTCTGAAAATAAATGCCGCCGTGTGCGCGCTTCCATTCATACTTCGTCTTCATTTCGACTGTTTGCTATCTCGACGTGTGTTTCTCGCGCCAAATGCTTATTACATTTTTTTTTTCAACTTTTTGTCATATCAAATCTGCGCCGAAAAAAGAATTTCGCTAACCTTCAATTTCCATTTCAACGCCGTTAAAAGCAAATGCAATCCGCGTTCGTCACATGCAGACAACCATTTCATCTCTCTCTCGCTCTTTCTCCATCACATCGATTGTGAATATGGCTTCATTTAAAATAAGAACGATCGATGTTTTTAAATTTCTTTTTATCTTTATGTGCCATTTTGGCAATTTAGAGAAGAAAAAAGTTTTTTTAACAAACATAATTCTGCGCAATTAATGTGCTTCTTCATACCGAACGATTATTTTAAGTGTACATATGTTTCAATTTATTTTTTCAAATTGATTTGCAATCGATAGCACAAATTTTAAGTCGTATTTTCTCTAGTGAACGCTGTAAATCTTGAAAAAAAAGAAGAAAAAACTAATTTTTGCTGACCTCATAACTATCGTCGAAATCGAAATTATTATTTCTCATGAACAAGATTGATTTAAGCTATTTTACTTGTAACATTGAGCAATTGCGGCGTTTATTTCGCGTTACTATCAATTAAAGCTTTTCAAAAAACACAACTGGTAAATGGTTAGCTTTTAAATTGAATTTTTTAACCATAATCATTCTCGAGAATAAATCAAATACGTGCGCAAAATTAAAATATCGAGAAAATGTAATGTAAAATCAGCTAAAGTACGAATCAAGCTTTCGCTTAAACTTTCAAAAAACAAAATTAAACTTTAGTCGGAGCTGATAATTAATTTTGGCTTTTTTTAATACCTGCTTTCACTTGAAGCGAGATCAGTTAAATGTGAAAAGCAAAGCATCGATTGAAAAAGGATGTAAAAAATCGGCAATTAGCAGAACTTCGTGAGTTGAGTGTTGCAGTTTACAAAGTATTGAAATAAAATTAAATTTTTAAAACAATTCTGCAATCGAAATAATCGTAACTCGACTAGAAATTGAGCATTGCTATTAAGGTCGCTTTCTCTCTCTCTCTTGTTTTTTGACATCGTCAAGGAAAAATAGCAAAAATGTCTAAAAATAATTTTTCTGATTGTTTGATTACAATTTAAAACGCGTAGAAATGTTTGCGAGAAAACGATATGCAACACTGCGGTGCACAAAAAAGTAAATGTAACGTGAAAACGAGTAGTTTTAAGTTGACAGTTTAAGCTCAAACCTTGTCCAAAATTTTGTCGAAAAAAAAATTTAAATATTTACAACGCTTTAGATTTCAGAATTCTCTTCTCTCTTCTCTAGATTTCAAAAATTTACAAATTTTTGTATTTATGCCAAAGATAAAAGCGAAGCGAAGAAAAAAAAAATTATTTGCGTGAAAACACATAATCCGTAAAGTTTAATTTTACGAAACACAAAATTACACATTGAAAGAAAATGTTTCAAACTCTCACATTAATTTAAGAAAAGATTTTAAAAAATCAACAGAAGCTCGAATACGAAGGCCGTTTTTTGAGCGAAAACAATGAAAAAATACGAAAATATAACATTTTTGGATAATGTACAAAGTGAATACGACTTAAGACAAAATTTGGATGAGCATAATGCGTAATAAGCGTTAAACAAAATGCTTATGAAAATTTTTTTTAGATTCTGCAATTACGCTGTTTAGGATTGGATTGCGAGAGATTAAAAAAGGCAAAAAGCTATGAGGGAAAGCAAATATTGAGGACAAAAAATTTAAGTTTTCTGAGCTTTTTTGATAGGTACGATATTTGTTAAAATTTTTAAAAAGGTTTTATAATTCAATTTTAATTTTCGAAAGCACTCCTTTTTGTGCCCGTGATCTGCTTTTTTCAAACTACAAAACATAAGATTTCAAATGAAACTGTGCAAAGTAACAACAATCGCGGTAACCTAACCAAAATAGCGAATCGAAGCAATCACAAGATTTCAATTTTTTTCAATTGTAAATTTCAGTGTTTTAATTGAACATCAGTCTGATTAAAGTTTATTAAATTATTGATTAAAGTATTGTTTCAAATGAATCAATCACTGGATTAAAGAAAAATTAATAAGAAATTTTGAAATAAATGAGAAAAGTTAATCATGAATTAGAGAAACTAAAAAGAAAATCGCTTTTTAAATAGCAAAAAAGCAAGAAAATGGCAGCATTAATAATGAGTTGAAAACATTAATGTTTAAAATCAATGGCCAAATTTGCTTTGAAATCTCTGTAGAATCGAGAAATTCGTGAAAGTTTAATAACATTTTTGAAACAAAATTATTTTGCAAACAAAAATGTTTGCATTGAATTATAAAAGTTTGCATAAACACGGCTTGCAGGCATAATAAATTAAAGCCGCGATTTGCTTTGAAAAATGAAATTCGCGAAAAGAATGTCCAAAAATTTACTTGGAAAATTTCAGCTCGAGAAGCGATTGATGCGAACACAAAAAAAGCGAATAATGCGCGTACAGCTTTGAAGAACGAAAAGTTTAAGTTGAAAGCGAATAAATGTCGAAAAGAAAATTTAAATCCTTGCCATTGAAAGAGAAAAGAGGAGGCAAGAGAAAAAAATATCAAAAATCGTTTACTTTATTTGCAAATAAGTTCCATTCGCAAAACTCGCCTGCATTTAAGTGAACGCTGAAAAAAGTATAAAGCAAAATTGAATTTCTCATTTTGTGAACGCAAATTTTTGACAAAAGCGAATTTAAAATGCAAAATATTGAAGCAAAAACATTGTTCGCGACAAAAAAAAGAGTAAAGAACGAAAATGCAACAAAAGACGCAAAGTTTAGTTTATCCACGCTTCACACAATGAGAAATTATTGATTCTCAAACTTAGTTCTGTGTCAAAAAAAACTTTTTCGAAGGTAGAGAAAAAGTTTAATAACAAACTAACGCGGCTATCACAACTAAAAAGATTGTTTTCATTCTGTTGACCAACAAAAGAGAAGCGAGAGACCGAAGTCTTCAACGATTGCCATCAGCTATTTGTCAAGTCGTTGTTTGAAATAAAGTGAAAAGTGAAAAGTAACTACATCGCTGTGAGTTGTGAGCTTTTTTCATGCTCTTACTCTCTCTGCCTGTACCATGTTTCAGTTTACTGAACACAAGCAGTTTGAAAATGGCGTTTACGAATCGAGCCCCTTTTAAAAGCACCTGTTGTTGTTATAAATAAGCGACTTTTTCATTTACTCGATGTAATCAGATCTTTTGCATCGATTTTAAGCGCATCTCGCTTCTTTTTTTCAGCTTTTCAAAACCAAAAGCACGTCAAACTCGTGTGTGTGTGTCCTTTACGGCCCCAGACTCGAACTGACAATTGCTAAAATCGAATTTAAACATTTTTATTGTGCAATTGCTGTTCAATGGCCTCGAAACGAGTAAAAATGCATTTTACGAAATTTTCTTTTTAATTTTTATACTCGCAGAAGAAGAAAAAAGTTACATTGAAACATGCGAAAAGCATTGCACTCATTTATAATCACTTTCATTACTTTTTCCCTCTTCGAAATAAAATTCATTTCTTTTTCAATTCTTCAGAAAGGAGAAGAAAAAAAACTGCGAAACGCTTTCGCTTTTACCAAAAAAAGTGAATCAAAAACGTCGATTGATTTTTGCGAATACCGTAGGCTCAAGCATTAGCGAAAAAGTTGATCGATTGTGAAAACAAATGTTAAAAAGATTTGAAACACTTATTAATAAGTTTTAAATTAAGTTCTTAAAAAACTCGAAGTTGGAAAGCGTCAAACGTAAGAAGAACATCCATTAAATGAATAATTATTTTAAGAGAGAGAGAGAGAGAAAACTGTCATTTGTTAACTCGAATGCTGGCAGAAGAAGGATTCATTCTTCATGCGCCTTATTCTCGCAAAATTTATTTTCTTTTGCTTTTTTGAATATATTTTGCACAAAAAATTTGTTTTATAATGTTTTATAAACGAGAGACGAACAAAAAAAAATTCTAAGCGAAACATTTCGCGAGCATCGAGCGCAAAATATACAAACTTATAAATAAATTTTTGAAGCTTACGATGCGAAATGAGGCCGTAACAGTAATCCGGTAGAAGCGAAGAATGCGAATGCTGTTCAATCACAAAAAATGTTTGAATTAAATGAAATTTTTATTTTAAAATTTGAAAAATGCGGAAACAGCAGTTTTTTAGTCTTTACAAGAGTAGAGAAGTGCTTTGTGCGTTTTATTCGCGTTACGCATCTCAATTCCGCAACAATTTTTGCCTTTCGTTTCTCATTTAAAACTATAATTACAAATATTTTTTGAATGCGATTAAATAATTTTGATACTTTTTGTTCAGAGACACTTTTTTTCTTGTCTAGAGGTGTGTGATCAAAAAACATAGTTAGCAGTAATCAGTAGTCTCTTGTTTTACTTATAATTACCAAACCCATTTTAATGTTTTACTGCTTCTTGTTTTGTTTTCTCGCGAAAGAAAATAGTTTCGCCTTTTCAAAAATTACAATAGAGTCGCGGTGTGAAAATTACAACAAGAAAAACTCAGGTAGAATTAAAGGCGTTGGTAGAATCTTCTCAGTCTTCTAAATTTTTTTCATTTTTTTCTCTTATTTTCATAACAACGTTAATTTGACACAAAATATTCGCGTTTTCATCTAATGCATCTGCATTGAAGAGTATCCATGCTTAAAGTTCGCGATAAATAGACTAAATTTTTAAAAACTTAAATTTTGTTTCCTCTCATTGGTAAAACTTCAGTATACCGGCAAAAGTATAAGCGGGGTACCCACACATATGACATAAATATTCTGAATCTACTCAACGAGTAGAGTCCATCGGCGATAAAGCAAATAATTTCTTAACTTACCATTGGTGAAATCGAAAAAAAAAACGATGAGATTGAATGAAAAGGCTTGATGAGTGCTCAAAACTGTCGTTTACCAAACAAACGATATAACTCGTGAACTTTTTTCCAAAACAAAATAAGTCACACTGAAATCACTTATTTTTGCACATGTTAATCCCACATTTGTAAAGTTAGTTTTGAAAAAATATTTGCGAATTTTTGTATTAACAAAATGAACATTTCACTTTGCGTTTAAATTCAAATGCTTGCAATTGCTTTTAAATGTGATAAGAAAGCACGAAAAACTGTCCAATTTGCTGATCAACGTTCGAACGGCGAGCAAGCAATATGCATAGCGGCAATACATTTTCTGAAACAATAATGAATCTGTTGCTATAAGGTTGCTCACTAGATTTCCAAAGAATCAAAGTTCGAATAATGTCGAAGTGTTTACTTTTTCTTACGCCATTTTTGAAAATTATTTATTTAATAATTCTTTCGATCTTCTTATTGTTCTAACTAACACCAAAACAATTTAATTAACTTTTTATGAAATCGTCGTATGAAAAAAATTGAAAAACTATTCTTCACTCACTTAAACATACACTCAGCGTCGGAAAAAATCGCACCATTGTTGCGTCCATTTGTAAACAGTGCGATGAAAAGGGAAGCTGCATTTTTTTACGATCGTAATAATTAAAAAAGCGGGAAAAGAGGAATACTAAACTCTAATTATTTCCGATTCCGTTTCGCGCTCAAAGATAGTGTCCTCAAGACTAAAGCGAGTGTCCGAAAAACTTAAGCGTAATAAAATGTAATAAAAAATTAATCTAAGAAATTAAATATTAAATTAATTAAGAAGGAAATTATTGTGAAATCCCTTCGAATTGTTTACCTACAAACGCAACAATGGTGCGATTTTTTTGACTCTGAGTGTATTTTGCTATTCACCTTCATTCGAATAAACTGAAAATTGTTTGTTTAAACAAAATTGATAACTTGTGCTTGATTTTACTTTCAAATGCTTTTAATATTGTCGCCAACACTGGTCAAAACTAATGCGTTTTAGAGTGATAAGAAATTAAACGATCGATTCGGGACAAATATTCTTTCCGAAACTGTACATATGATATGAGTGGGTACCCCGCTTATACCTTGTCCTGTATACTAAAGTTTTACCGAAATTGAGATTTAAAAATGTTTCATCGTTAATTGATATCAAATTTATTTTTGTAGCATTTATCTATGCTTCACAAAAGCGATCGCATCTGATTATACTTCGGATTTTTCGGCAAAAACCGAAATGGCATATCATCATAAACTTTCGTTTCTCTAACGAGTTGAACATTTTTTTGAGATCATTTTATGACAATTGAAAAAAAACCGAAATTGCGCAAAACAAAAATTTCGTAAGATTTGATTTTTGAGAATCATTAAAACAGATTGCAGCAGATTAAAATTCTAAATGCGTGTTTTTATTACTAATGAAGAAGGCAAAAATATTTCAAAATATGTGAGGAAATGGTGAAAACAAAAAAATGTATAGCAAGAGCAACGAGAAATTATTTTAATTTTCTCTAAGCTTGATCTACATTCTAAAACAATGTTAACGTTTATCAACATTGAAATTCGTAAGAAAATCGGGCTTCAATCTTTTTTTAATTCAACGCTGGTTTTTGCGATTAAAATGTTTGTTTTCGAAATGTTGATGCCAATGTTTTTCGAATTACAAAAAAAAACTTAGAAGAAAATGTGATCTTAATAAATCTCAATGCCAATGTCGAACAACTTGAACTTGGAAACGCTTGCATACGAAGCGAAATTTCACATTGCTTATCGCCGAAATGCCGACCGAATTTTTAAATGTTTACAACCGAAAAATCCCAAGTATATTTATTATATATATAGATTACACGACATTTTGGAAAAAGGTGTGAAAAGCAAATAATTAGTTTACGTTTGTTTACTTTTTGTATTTCGTTTTCGGGAACAGAAATGTTTTTTTTTGAGATTTGATAACACAGTTGCGCTTATAGTTTTTTCTTTATAAACATTATCGAAAAAATGTCCTCTTCTTCGACGCCACTTCTCAGATGTCTCCAAAATGTAAAAATGCGAAATTATTGTGAAGGAAAAGAGAAAAGAGTAAAAGATTTTTCGTTACTTTCGTTTTACAAAAGAGAAAAAAAAATGATGGGACAGAAACAAGAGAATCGTTATATATAAAAGTAGAGAATACAATTGTGTGACTTCTTTGCAAATCGATCGAAATTAAATTTTCTTTGGAGACAGTAAAAGGACAGTCGTTTTGTTCGCATTTAATGAGAATACTGTAAATCGAAACAAATTTACAATTGGCTTACAATCAATCGCTTACAGTCAATCGAATAGACGAAACTAGAAAACAGTAAATCCTATTCACGTTAAAAGTTATGAAAGGGTTGAATGTGAAGATTGGGCAAATCGATTGACATTCGCCGTCCGCGCCGCGACAAGCCGTTGTTCCACATGTGCGTACCCATGTGGACTTTAAGGTTACCTTTGGTGGTGAACGCGCGACCGCACACAGCGCACTTGAACGGCTTGTCGCCGGTGTGTGTCCGCGTATGAATTTGAAGCGCGCTTTGACTTGAAAATGGCTTGTTGCAGTCAGGACAAACGTGTTTCGGAGCATTCTGCGTATTCGTAGCACTCGTGCCTTTCTTCTCGTCGCTATCGGTACAATTTGGTGTCGGACATTTCTTTTCACTGCTCACTTTTTCTTTGCTTTCCACACCGCCGTTGCTGTTGGATGACATAGAAGCGTTACTATTCGTATTAGCTGAGAAAGTCACTGTCGTCGTCGCCGATGTGTTGGTCGTAGTATACAAACCTGGAGGAAGATCCCTGATTTTGTGGGTTAACATGTGTTGTTTCATGTTTCCTTTGGTGGAAAAGCCGCGATCACAAATCGTGCATTTGAACGGCCGCTCTTTCGTGTGACTGCGGTAGTGTATTTCGAGCGCCGAGTTGCAGGCGAACGTCTTCAAACAGATCTGACAAGTGGTATTTGGTCTTCCTGTTGGATACGAAAGACCAATGAAAGGAGTGGGAAACATGGGCGAGGGAATTAGTGAAGGTGTGGTAGTTTGCTTTCCGTGGCTATTTGAATGTTTAGGGGTCAAGTCTAGCGCACCGCTACTCGGAGGATTTGACAGCGAGTCTTCCGGATGCCGCGACATCGAGCCTGGACTCGATCGCTCGTCGGGGGACACCTCACCATCAAACGATGTTCCTTTGCTGGTCATCGAAGCTGGCGATAACGCTTGCGATACAGCTGGCGACCTTTCCTGAGACGCAGAAACTTGCGATAAATCTGTGGGACGAGAAGAATGTTCTTGAGATCGAGTGTCTGATTGATCAGACATTGCGAAGCGTTGCTGGTATTGACTAAACTGCTGCAAACCGAGGCTGAACGGCCCGAAAGGCAATGTGGTAGGTGCACAAGAGTTTATGGTTTTAACGTGATTTTCAAGAGCTGCCAACGATGTGGAGGAATTAACGTTTGCAAGTCCATTTGTTGCTGTCGTTTCAGAGCCTAAAGTTTGCGGAACTGATGAGTGATTATTCTTTGGTGCCGAGGAAGCATCACTTTTGCTTGAGTCTGCAGGTGAAGGAGCTGAATTGGAAGCCTCACTGGCTGCAGGCGAAACTGAGTTTCGTTCCTGTCGCTCCTCTTCATCCTCACTTTTCGGAGACTTCTGACTCGAGTTTTGCTTACAGTTTTTGAGTATCGGTTTGCTTTTTTCAGCGTTACTTGTAGGAATGGCTGTGGAAGTCGAAGTTGCCGTCGAGGTGAATACCGAAGGGACTCCGGTTATAGAAGGATGCGAAGCGAAAACACCCGTTTGTGGGTTCACGTGTTGCCCGAACGGCGGCAACAGCGACCGGTGGAATGAGGGAGGAAGCATTTGAGGGTGTATGACCTCGTTCGCCATGATGTGTTCAGGAGGTATGTCCGTTGGCTCTCCTGTATGCATGCGGATGTGTTGCTGCAAAACGAGTGCATTCGTGAACTGCTTGTGGCAAACAGGACACTGATGCAGAATCCTTAGAGGCGGCTTCACCCGATGCACACCCATATGCGTTTTCAAATTGCCTTTAGTGGTGAACGCGCGGCCACAGATTTTGCATTTAAATGGTCGCTCGCCGGTATGGGTCCTATAATGCATTTGCAGGGCACTTTTACAGCTGAGAACGCGATGACAAATGATGCATTGGTTAGGATCAGTTAATTTGTGCTCGATGTTGTCCACCAACTGTTGCAGTTTACACGTTTCCGATGCCTTCTGTATCTCCATCAGGGACTCCCACGAGTTGTCCGTGCTTCCTGGTTTTGGAAGCAGATCTTGATAAAAACTAGGATCGTTGTTGATATTGGAGGAAGATGTCGGCGTGCCGTTGCTCGTGGGCACAACTGCGCCAGAAGTGGTTGTGACTACTGTTTGAGGCAAATGGAACGGAGGCAGCACACCAGTGAATGAGCCTGGAAAGCTTCCAGGATGGAAATATGAGGGAAAATTTGGTGGAAAAAATGGACATGCGGTTGAGTTTGCTGGCGTTGCCGAATTCGATGAAATCAGCGAACTGTTGCTACTATCAGAATGGTTGAGATTAGGATCGTCTTTGCTGCGTTCGTCTTTCGTCTGCGCCTCGTCGGCCTCCTCTTCCTTTTCTTCCTCGTCTCCGCTCATCTCTTCATCGGCCTCTTCGTTCGATTGAGTATTCCTGAGATTCAATGGTGAACTCGGCGAGTGAGCTCGCATATCACCCTCACCGTTCTCTTCCTCTCCGTCACTGATTTCACCTTTTCGGGTTTCATTGTCGCTCGTAAAATCATTGTCACTAATCGTCGATGTGTTCGATATATCGTTGGGAGAAAAACTCCTGGAAGAAAGCGCGAATCCAAAATGTTGATTATTGGGCGAACGCGAATCAGACATCGATTGCCTTTTCACAGTCTGCTCGGCGTTCAATTTTGATTTAGTTTCCTGCTTAATTTTAGCACTTTCAATGAGAGGTTGATTCAAGGCTGGTAGCGATTGCGACATCAACACATCGCCAGACACATTTAGCGGTGTAGTCAGAGCTCCGAACGGGGGTGGTGTTGTTAGCGATGGTGTCGGTGACTGCGAGCCGCTCGGAGGCTCTATAGGCGGGTGAAATTTGTCCAAATGTTCAGGAACGGGATGAGGATTCATTTTGATGTGAGGATACTTGGCTTTGTGACGCTGGAAATGAACCTTGAGATTACCTTTGGTTGAGAAGCGGTTGCCGCAAACATTGCACTTGAAGGGTCTTTCCCCTGTATGTGAACGAATATGAATTTGAAGCGCGGAATCGCTTCCAAACACTTTGCCGCAGAATCGACAGCGGTGTCGACACGTTGGATCTTCTTTTCCGTCTTTGCGAAACTTGAGAAAATCTGAACTTCCAATGCCCGAAATTCCATTTATCAGAAATGAACTGCCTGACATTGTGTTCTGCAACGCTTGTTCCGTGTGTCGTTGCAACAATTCAAGCGTATTTGGTTCGTCCGGAGCAGGCGGCGGTGGAATTTCATTCAAACCTAAAGGTACATGAGAGCCTTCTTCGGTTGATGACAATAGCGACGCAACCGATGTCTTTGTAGACTCAGTTTTTACGCTACTTGTGGATACAATTACAGAAGTTGGAGTGTTTGTTGTCGAAGACAAGATCGCGGTTGTTGTCGATGTAGTCGTTGAATTTATACTCGTTGAAGGTGGCGAAGAAGCGTTTACATTCTTCAATGTTGATGTCATTGATGGAGTAGATGAGCTTGTGACTGAAGCGCTGTTGCCTTCGCACTCCATGCTATCAGGAGGACTTTCTGAAGGCGCAGCAGCCGGTATTTGAGGGACCAAAAAGGGTAATACTGTCGAATTGCCTCCGCTTCCCGCGATTTGTGCTTGCAATTGTTGAATAACGTGCAAAAGCATGAATTGTTGCTGTTGGAGAGCGCATAGTGTCGATTGTATAGCTGCTGGTGGCATTTGCGATGGAGGACTCGACATGACAGGATGCTGCGCGACAGCTACTTCCGTGTTTTGTAAGGATTCCAACACTACATTTGTTTCGGGTAATAGATTCGAAGCAACAGAAGTCCAATGTGGGTTCTGTTCTTCAGCGTCGTCTAAGGTTTCTCTAACTTCGCTATTCAACACTTCTGCTGATTGAAATTCTAATTGTTGATCCCCACTTTCATCTAACGGAGAATTTTCTTCTTCATCAGCATTTTGACTCTCTGAAAGTAAGAAAAAAAAGCGTCAAATCGAAGCAATTATCTAAACGCGAAGCCGCATCTTTAAGTGATGCATTGAAAGTGCGAAATAAAAATTGTGGAATGCAGCGTAGAAGTACGACGCATTTGTTAACACAAATACAGCTGTGGGCAAAATGAGCGAAGATCGAAATTCAAGAGACGATTGGACAGCGGTCAGTTATCGCATCGAATAGAAGGCATAATTATACAAAAGCGAGTAATTAGAGTGCTTCGAGATGATGGAACGAGGGGAGAACGCGAAGACAGTATGTTCGCGATTGAGAGGAAGAGATTACGAATTAAACGAATGAAAAGCATAAATTGCGTTACATCGCAGCAAATATAATAATAGAAAAGATACATGCATAAAGCGAGAGAGTGCCCAGTTGTGACGGAAAGATGGACGGGAGATGGCTTTTGGAAAAAAGAGCGATTAGCGAGACTGTCAATCCTTTGGAGCCGCGTTCACTCTCATTCTCGTTGTAATAATCCATCAGACAAATTGAAGCAAACCGTACTCTGTATATAATAATATGGGCAGAGAGGGGCTAAGAGCGGAGGTCAACGCGTACTAAGTGCTTTCTTCTTCTTCCCCTCGCGTAAGCATTCAAAAAAAAGAGAGAAACTATTCTGCAACACAAAGGCAAAGAGCTTTCGTTAATAATAGGACACAATTGAGGTCCAACCGAAACTTGATTATTTCGCTTTTTTTTTCTTTTACTTTTTTTCTCTCATGCAGTACGTTTTATTTCTTTGCTTCTTTAGCCAAGTTCAGCTGTGTTTCGCGAAGCTTAAGAGTTGATCACAAATATGGTACACGAGCAGAGAAGCGAAAAACATTCGATGTTTTGCGTTTTTTCAATTTAATGTCATTTTTTTAAGTTTTAAAAACAAAGACTTGGAAGAAAGAAGCAGCAAAACAAAAACGAATACAAATGATAGAAAAGAGCTTTTCGGAAAGAGTGAGCAAACGAACAATAAGTAAAGGTCAATAATGTGATTGAAAAACAAATCCAAAATATAAACTCGAAATACGAGCGCAAAACAGTAGCCATCGCTTTGAAGCGAACGCGGAGAGGAGAGGAGAGCAGAGCAGAGCGGAGAAAGCGAGGGGCTATGATTTTGCTGCAGGGGCGAAGCGGTTCGCTCGCTTTGCAGTGATAATTCTCAAAACGCAATCATTATTAAGTGAATGAAAATAATACAGTTGCGAGTCGAATTCGAAAAGTAGCCGATTTTGAAACAGTTTAAAAATTTGAGTTTCGTTTCACGTTTCCGTTTTCGTGGCTTCTTGTTTTTTTTTCGCTTCTTTTCGCTCCACTTTTAAACGCTGCCTTCGCAAAGCTTTGTTCAACAGCACGGTTCACAAAGCGTGTGTTGGTGTGTGTGTATGTGTGTGCGCCTTAAATGCTACTTTACGGCATCACACACGCATTGAGTGAGAGGCTGAAAACAAACAAACGTTTAAAAATAATCGCTTTCATTTTCTGCTTTCGCTCGCCTTTCTTCGCACAAATATCAAAACAATCAAAAGAAGTGGAGAAGTAAACAAAGCTCGCGAGGCGCACACTCGCGTTCGCGAGACATAATCATAATTTAATAACTGCAGTCGGTGCGTTGTGTTCTCGCTCGCTGCTTGAGAAGATGCCAGCGTTATGCGCCCGCCTACCGCTTATTACTTTTATAGTCTTAATCGTGTTCTAACTACTGCTCGCTGCATTTGTGTTCATTTTCGACGACCAGAGCTCGCTCTGCCCAATCGTGAAGCACGGTGTGTGTGTGTACAGTCGCTTCAATAAAAAACGAGTGAGCCAGTGCATTGTACACGCTGCGCTTCTTACTTTTCTGCGAAATAAGTTTTTTTTCTGCTGAAACTCATTAAGTTTGAAAGTACATTCATTTTGCTTTATTTGGAGTAATAAATCAAAGCTCATATTTTCATAGAAATAAACGCTCGTTAACGATGAAAAAGCGAGCTGAAAATGCATAGGAAGTAATTAGCGAAAAAGAGTTTCAATAAGTTTCACAATTGAAGAGAAAAGCAGAAAGAAAGAGAAAAAAAAAATTGCGAAATGTTGGAAAAAGAAGGAATTAAGAATAAATATGAATGAAGGATGCGAAGCGAGCTTTGTGCGTAGAGTTTTTGCGTTTTTTTGTTCTCAAGCGAAATGTTGGCTTAAAAAGTAATTAGAGTCATTTTTAATAAAGGAGCGTTTCTCGCTAAGAATGCGAAATGAGACGAGTCCTAATTTTATGGAATTATGCAGAAAGAGATTTAAAGAAAGGAATTACAGTTCGCTCTCTTTCTCTAACTTCGCTCTCTGTTTTTGAGCGCAGTTTTCAACTGTAATTATAACAAAATTGAAAATGATTTTTCTTTCGCGAGCGTTTTAATTGCGAACGGTTTGCAATCGCTACGCGAAAATATAGCAAATAATACATGCGTTTGTGCATTTAGCTCGCAAAATTTTTAGTTCATAGCACTGCATTTGATTATGTAATCGCTTCATTTACCACTTAATGAGTTTGTACACTCTGCGCGCAACTTCTTCGCCCGGCTTTCCTTTCTGTCGCGTCCTTTTTTCGCTCGCCATTCAATTTCGCCGCACGCACTCGCTCGCTGTGCCACTCTTTGCTCCGCTTCCACAAATGGAGTGCAAAAGTAAAACACAAACTAAATGCAAATTAACGAACTCGGTAAATAAAGCGGCGTATAACCAATTTATATGCATATTCATTTATGTATGCAAAAAAAGGAGAAACAGAAGAGAAAAAAAACTTTCGTTTTCTCTATTCATTTGCTTCATTCGCTTTTTGTCTTGCGCTTATTACATTAACTCGCTGCTTAAACATATGCAAAGTGAAAGCTTCTGCTTTCATTGTCTTCTGTCTCTTCGCTCGCTCTCTCGAAACAAACTTTTCCATAATTTTTGTTTTGCGATTTGAAAAAAAGGAAGCAAAGAAGAATCGGCAAAAGCTATTTTCTCGCGAAGTCTATTCTCAAGCACTTATTATGAAGCGAGAAGCGAAAGGATGCGGACGAAAATAAGCGCGCACACTGGTTCGGTGTCGAGTGTTGATGATGAGTTTCGCTGGAACGCAGCGAAAGAAACGAAAGGAAGCGAGAGCGCAGAGTAATTATGCAGAATTTAATCTGTTTTTGCTAAACTCGCGCTTCTCGCTGCTATCAATTTTTAATTGATGAGCGCCTCGAAAATGAGCATCAAAAATATGCTGATCATTGATGCTTCGCTTCATGCCACACACATACACACACATTCGCTCCACTACCAACTTTTTAATTTGTACGCGCGCCTCTTCTCCACTACGCGCCGTTTTGCCACTTTGCTTTCCCTTTCTCATTCTCTAGAAGCTACATTTAATTCAACAACTAATTTAAATAACCGTTGAAGCGAGAAGCTTCGCATTGGACCCATTTGCCGGGCTTCAAAATTAAACACAATTCCGCTTCCACTCCACCCATTAAATTGTATTTAGTGTGAACACGCGTTCGCTTCTACTCGCTCATTTCTCACTTGCCTTTAGCCGAGACGCAATTTCAAGTGCGGTTTGCTGGCTGCCACTGTTCACCTTCGAAACGCGTGGAAGCGATCGACGCTGAGAAGTGCGCTGCGCTGTTCCTTTTAAAAAAATTAAACGCCAATATTTGTAAAAGCCTCAAATTTCTGGCAAACCTCGTCTCCGAAATGGGGCGAGAAGAGCGACGAGAAAATATTACACAATTCAATTCAATTGTTCGCTTCTGTCGTCGCATTCAGCCGCTGACACTCTTTTTCTGCGCGTCTCTCTCTGTTTTTTCGCGCGATCGTTCGTTCCGCAGACGGCGAGCGATGTAAAAGCGATCGCGATTCGAGCCTTTGAAATATCGTCGAACGCATAAAAGCGAAAGCATTTCACAGTTCAAATCGAGCTTTTCAATGCGGCCGAGTGTTTTCTTTTACGAGAAGCGAATTATTCTTTTTGTATCCATAATGGCTTTGTGCCTTCGGGCCTGACTCGAGCGCATCTATGTTATGAAATAGATTGTGAACAATATAAATAAGAATCGAAAGCGAAGCCCGAAGTGATATCGCGCTCCGCGCAAATCTTTTTTTATAGCTTCTCGTTTCGACTATTTTCGTTTCGCAGCTATCGTATGTTTTTGAATGTGTTTAATTCTTCGCTAACATTGGTGTCTCTCCAAAAGGAGACCTCAGCAACACACTTATGTTATTGTCAAAAATGTCGCTCATATTTCAGCGTTCGCGGCATTCGCTGCGACGAGCGCGGAGCGGGAGATAAGTGAAATTATTATTAGTTTGCAGAGAAGCGATTGAAAGGCAAGCCAGCGCAGCCAATATCGCGGCGAGCAAAATTTAAATGCGAGCGAGCACACAGAGAGATTTAGAAATGGCAGCACCTTGAGATGGAGAGCGGAGTGTGCAGCAATTGTTTAGCTGTGTTTTTAAATAAAGTGATGCGGCGATGTCGGAGAGAAGAGTTTATATTTTTGCCTCTGCCGCTTCTGCTGTCAAAGACATAAGTCAATGGATTAAGAGCGTTGTGCTCGCAAAGTGCAGCGATTGCTCGACGCATAAATGGTGCACGGATGTTGCAGCAGTTTTTTTAGGCTCCGTCGTGCAGTAGAGTACCTTTTCGCTCGCTATACTCGAACGATTCGCCACAATGCGCAGCCATTTAGCTGTCGTCCACTCATTCATCTCTTCTTTGCTAAAACATATTTCTTGCATACTTCCATACATATATCACTCGAGCCCCGTCGCTCGCCCCGTTCGCCATAAATGCGGCAGCGTATTACGCGGTAAGCAATCATTATTCTAAGTGTTCTCTCTGCTGTCTGCGAACTTGTTCACTGTCACCCGTGCACTCTCGCACACTCTCGCTCGCTCGCTGCCCTGTGCTCAGCCGAACTCGATGCGATCGCTGCGAATATCGCAAACAAATGCGAATGAACAGAAATGAGCTGTTGTTGTGTGTTTTTGCCGCTGTCACTTTTCGTTACCTCATTCCGCGAAGCTTAGCACTTCGCTTCTTCACAATTCGCTCGCTCTAAATTGTCGCAAAATTATCATTTTCATAAGCATTAAAGCAAGTCTCGCATCTTTTCATATCGCCACCAGCACATAAGTGCGCTCTTGAGAGAGAGAGAGAGAACGAGAGAGCAGCGCTTTGTCACGCTCACTACGAACTCGTACTCGAGCTCGTAATTGGCGTGACGATATTTACAGCAGGATTACAATGATAACCGGCGTCAAAAATGATAGCCATCGCGTATACGCTGCTCTTCTTCGAGAAGCAGCTCAAAATTGCGCTTTTCGAAAAACCAGATGCAGCAAAAGTGATTATCGCTCATTGCAAACGCCGCTTGTCGCAAGAAGAAGAAGAAGAATGCGAACGCGAATGCGAAATGCGCCTTTTTGTGGTCGTGCATCGCAACGAACAATAAACTTTTTTGCGCTGCAAAAACCGACGGAGGCAGCCAAAGTGATACAGTTGAGAAACAATAAATATTCTCCTCCCTTTGAGTCCTCCTTAAAATGGTATTATTTTTTATACGCGCGTTTTAAAGTGATTTAAGCATTGCAAACAATAAAACGCGTAAAATGGCAGGAAATAAAATAGTTTTAAAATCGATGGGCGGCGAAAATTTTCTCCTCTTTTCAGCGTGATTACGGGGAACGCCAGCGCAAAAGTTTTTCTGCTCATTTCAAGAATATACATAACACATAAATTCGAGTCTATTATAAAACCATGTGCTACTGTTTTCTTCTTCGCGTTCCTTCTCTTTCAACCATTAAATGATATTAGCTTTAAAATTGTATGAAAATTTAACTTTTTTTTCTCTTTTCTTTTCAAAATCCATTTCTGGTTTCGCTTTTATTACTTTTTCCCACCAAATTACAGCGCACACATTCTCTCGTTCGTCTTGTTTGTTTGTTTACCGTTTCTTCGCTTTTCTTCGCTAACTTAAACGCACCGGAATTGCGTCGAAGCAATGTTAATATGCAAAATTTTGTGTTGTTTTTGTTGCAAGCTAAAAGCTAAGACTGAGAAGCTATTGTCAATCAAGCGAGTGAGCGAAAGAGAGCGGGACGCTGCTGAAAATTGTGTACCGCAAGAAGTCGACGTTAATTTTTCGAAAAAAGAGTCGCGAAACGAAACTCGAAGCGAATGAATTGAAAGTAGAGGCGAAGTTAAGTGAACGCAAAAGATGTCATAATCAATTTGATAGCGTTGGTGCGCGAAACGCAGCGCGTAGCAACATTTTTCTGTGCAGCGAAAATTAAGATGAAAGACGCAAAAAGCGTTCGCCCATCACTTCGCCCATCAAAAACATTTTTTATT
This sequence comes from Dinothrombium tinctorium, assembly GCA_003675995.1. Classification (NCBI taxonomy): domain Eukaryota; kingdom Metazoa; phylum Arthropoda; class Arachnida; order Trombidiformes; family Trombidiidae; genus Dinothrombium; species Dinothrombium tinctorium. The sequence goes on along the minus strand of NCKU01000341.1, from coordinate 27,171 downwards.
CGCAGCGAAAGTAAAAGAGTAGAGAATTCGCGTTATACTTTTTTTCTCTTTTCTCGCTTTCGTCTTCATCTTGTTCGCTGTGAAAGCGAGAGCAAAAAGATGAGAAGAAAGAAGCGACATTGTTTTTTACGGCACCACTTTTTATGTCATTTCTCCGAGTGAATGTCGAATAGGATGTGATCCGCACGCCGTAATATTGTCGTTGACGAATTGCACTCTTATATGTAATAAATGGAGAAAAGTTACTTTTTGCTTTCGCTGCGAATTGCTGCAAATCTTAAACATTTGCTCGTTTGAAAAACCTATACTAACGCCAATATCAATTGCGAGTCACTTTTCTCCATTTATGAGCGACGCAGCCAACGCCGTGCTCTGCAGTGCTCTCGCTTAGCTACTCTCTCATCTTTTCATACTTTGCTAGGCAATCACTTTGCACTTCTGTTCTTTTGAACATTACACTCGCCCCGAGTCGACGGTCTGTCGCGAAAGCGAAGCGAGCTGATAATGAAACGCTGAGCGTCCGAACGAGCGAACGAAAAGGTACAAAGTACCAATCGTTTGAGAGCGAAGAAAGAAAGCAGAAAAGAAACAGCAGCCGTTCATCGATTCGGACTCGAAACGAGAAACAATACGCTGGCAACTGCTTTTGCATTCAAACTCGACATGGACACGTCTGTTTGGTTTTTGAAGCTGAACGCTGTCAATGCTTTCGTCTCATCGCTTGTTTTTGCTTATTTACCTGCAAAAAAAACTTTTTTGTGTTTACGACTTTTGCGCTCGCTGTCAATTTCTCGCCGCTTTGTGTTCAAAATGAAATGCATCGCGAGCAAAGTGTGAGCAATGCGATGCTTCTGTGCACAACTGCAAATGCCTCCGCTTCTTTAATGAGCAAAAATGATCAAAAACTCGAGAAAAGAGTAAAAACAAATTTCAAAGTTTGTTCGCAATTGAAACACAAAGATGTCAGAGCAGATAACCATTCCACTTTTAGCGCATCGAGCGCTGCGGATATGCGATCGCGAGCGTTGGGGACATTTCACTGCACTCGCTACTTTACTAAAATAAACAGAGAAAACGCACAGCAAAAAAAGGAGAAGAAAGAACGTATTTTGCGTACGAAGTATTTGACACAAAAAGCGAAAATTTAAATGCAACGCTCATCGCGCTTACCTCAACTCGCATCGCTCTCAACTCGTCGCCGTATCTCGTGCATTCGGCGAAACGTTTTGAGCGCCAAAAGCGTCTATTTTCTCCGACGCGAGATAAAACACAACGCGCGCAACTAATTGAAAGATTGAGAAATGGTCCGCGATCCGAGTCCGGGAGCTTAGCGTGGCGTCGAAAGTGCGAGTGTATATAAATATTTAAATGCAAGTATACACGTCTATTTGTGTTGCGCTTTGTTGCGCGCACAGTCCGGGACAAAAAGTGTGTGCGCGCTCGAAAATATGAATGGCGCTGAGTAAAATTGAGCGTCGAAAACAGTTTCTGTGTGCCCACAATAAAAGCAGCTTAAAAAAAGAATGTGTCGAAGCGTTTTGTCGAAGGAGTGCCGTTTTAGCGACAATTGACAAATACAAAGTGTATATACACGACTGTTTGAAGTGCTTGTCGCGAAAGGGCAGATGTTTTTCTTAGGCGCTGGGCTTTTAAACGCGAAATAGTGTCGCAAGTGCGAGCGAGCGAGCGCTCAATGCAAAAGCAAGCAACAAAGTGCTCGGTAATTGTTCAGTAATGGAGATTTCGCGAGAATCGAGGAGTGAAGAGGAAAATAGTTTTGCAGAAAAGTTTGATTAAAAAACGCAAAAAAGAAACATTTACTCAAACGCGTACGACGGCTTGTGCATATTTTTTACTTATTAACCTCATTCACCGGTATCCGAGCAGCAGTGGAGAGGTACGCGCTGAACGCGGAGCGCGACATGCGTCCGATACGAGATGTGAGATGATTATGTAATTGTCGTATACGAAGAGAGGAAGCGAAAAGAGCGACGAGCAATAATTTCATCAATTTATGAGTGCATTTCTGCCGAGTAATATCGAGCAACGGGGGGAGGATGCGGAGCGCAGTGCTCTCTTCTCGTTTCATAATGCAAACGTATTATTGTCGCTCACAATGCTCTCTTCAATCGAACAGTAACGAGAACATTGTCGTCGAGAGTAGAAGCTGTTAACATTTCTGACCCCGAGTAAATATTTCGCGCTCGCTCTCTGCGCCGCTCTTTTGCGTGTGCAGCGAGCTCGCACTCAGCCGCATTGTCCATAAATTGATATGTTCTCGCTCCCCCTCCCTCCATCGCGTATAGATCTGATGCTAAACACGGGAAAATAAAGATGAATGAGTGCACGCATCGATGAAGAGAAGCAAAAGAAGCGCACGGCGCTCGATTTAGCCGAAGCGCTGCGTGCGACGCGTGTCTCGCTCAGTGTGTGTGTCGCAACACTGTTAACCTTTGCGCGTGCAGATCAAATGCGCATTTTGCACATTAATATCGAAATTAAGAAAGAAGAATAGCGCTTGGCGTGTGCGACGCGGCACGCGCGATTGATGCGCTCGACGAGCGGGCATGAAATGTGCAACACTGCGCTCGGTGTGTGTGATAAATGGCAGTGCGAATATGAATTGCTCGATGGCTGAGTTCGCGATCGCAATAAATGCGATGGAATTTTGGGCGTGAACGAGGCGTAGCTGCGATGAAACTCGAAGAAGCTATTGTTATGAAAAGCAATTTGATTTTGCTTTCGATGCTTTCGCACTCGGAGAGCGAAGGATTGAAAAGGAAGAAAAGAAAAGAAAAGCGAAATGCTAACACTTTGTTGTTTCAACAGCGAACAGCTCACGACTCCACTCACGAGCATATCAATATAAATGGTTCCGATGCGCTCCATGTATAATCTATAGCCATATGCGAGCATATATAACCTCCTATCCTCCCTTTCCGTGTTCTCGCTAACGACACTTCATAAACGCTCGGCTCTGTCCATTTTGCACAACGCATACACAAGCGCTGCTGTCCGTCGCGATCTGCTCGCATCCTCTCATCTCCATCTTTATCTTCGTCGCTGGCGCGAATGAGTAATAATGGCGTGCGAAATTTTCATCGCCAGCTGGGTGTTACCGATTCAATTAGCAGCGATCTTTTTTGCTGCTGCGAGCTGCGAATCACGCCATTTCGCCGCTTATGAAACTGATCATAAGCACGGCGAATGCGAGAAGAGTGAAGACGAGCCGAGATGGAAACGGCAACAGAAGCAGCAGCAGAAGCAGCAGCAGCGCTGGTAATCCCAGTGAAACGTCTGAAACAAAAAGCGGCGAAAAACTCTTCTGTTTAAATCAAATAAATTTCGACGTTTTTAACTCTCGCCTTAATTCTCGCATTCATTTTCGCAGCGAAACCGAGTGTCACGCATTTCTCTGCCGCTAATAAGGCTACTGCTCGAAAAACGTATTAAAATTTTTTTCCGCCGCAAAAACGTTTTTCTTATTTCGCTATTAATAACGACAACTCTTTGCTATTTCACGCAAATTAAGGACCAACTCTTATAATAAAATATATTCGCGAAACAAAAACGAGCTTCGCTTTAATGCGAAGATTATTTGATTAAAATGATGCGCGTACAACGAGTGAGAAAGGGGAGAGAGTGCCGCTGCTCCGTTCGCTTCCATCACTTTATTATTCTCCGCTAAAACCCTTTCGAAATCAAACAAAAACTTCGGCTCGCCGATGAATACTAAAAACACACACGCGTTGCTTCAATACCCAATTTTCGCCCAATTTTCTCTCGCTGCACACAACACACACATTCGCTCCGAGTGCACAATTGGACGCAATTTGGCTGAGCAGCAACGAGTAAAAGAAAGAAGGATAATAAACCTCATTTGCAAACAGTAAAAACCGACTTATCTGCCGCATATTACCGAGAGCGCTGCTGAGCGTAAGTGCGCACATAATTATGAATTTTTGAAAGAAAAAAACAATTGGACGAAATTGAGCGATCAAATTGCTTTTCGTCGCTAAATAATTTCGAGAGAAGAAATTGAAATCACGAAAAAAATGAAAAACGAGGTTAAAGAACTTGTTCACGATGGCAAATCGCATCAATCTCGCTGCTCGCTTCATACTCATTATTCGATGCCATTTTCTATTGTTTATTCGACCGTCGCTTTTAAATGCAAAAAAACAAACTATAAAATACGAGTTTCACTTGAAAAATGTTTCGCTTGCTCATGTTTTCGCCTCGAATTCGAGTTTGTAAATCAAACCATTAGCGCAGTTTGGCGGCGAGCGCAAAGTGTCGAAATTTTCTAAATTTACTTTTTTTGCTTTTATTTCTATAAACGAAGTGAAAACAGTGCAATTAAAAAGGCTTAAATTTAATTGTAAACGGACCTTTAAAGCGCAATGTATTGAATTAACTTTGTTCAACACAACACTTGATTACTTTCTCGCCGAAAATGTTTAGCTTTCTTTTTCACTCATTTAGTCGAAATCTGTTTTTTGTTTCGCGTATAATTAGTTAACGAACATAATTAACTTTTTTTAACGGTGTGCTTTTGCGAAATATAACGTATCGCGCGAAATTAGTTTGATGAAACGCGAAAAACGAGCGAGAATATGAAATTGAATACAGCGAATCTCTCGCGAGCAAAACGAGCGTTGCGCGCAAAAACGCACGCACAGTCGTTAAAGCAAAATCGAGAAAAAACATTTTATGCGAGTCCATTTAACGAGGCATGCAATATCTTATTTATTGATAATAGTTTTTTGCAAAATAAAGCCAACGAGCGAAATCAAATGAAAGCGTAGCGAGCAGAGTATTCCACCACGCGCGCGTAGGTAAATGGATTGCAGTTTTTGCTGAAGATGATTGAAGTGGACCCGCAAATAATAGGAGGCTGGCGAAACGATGGATATAATAACGGTTTACGGCTCGTAAAGACGTATAATATGGAAGAAGTGGGTTCGAAAGCGACAAGAAAACAGCGCAGAGAAACTCTGCTTAAAAAGCAAGAACATAAATAGTGAAGGTTCTGAGAAGGCAGCCGAGGCTGTGTGCGTTTTTCACTCGCTTTTTGCGCTGAGCGTTGTTATAATTCATAAAGAAGCAAAGTCCGCAAAATGAACGCATTTCTTTCACTGCGTTTGTGTGCATTGTATGCGAAAACGAGCGCAGAAATTAGCGCAAACTACTGATTGCAAACATAAACATTTTATCAGTGAGCGCTGAATGTATTTTTGGGAGCGACGTTGAAAAGCCGCAGCGCGCTCATTGCCATACGCAACTCCAAAATCTTCATTCATCATATTTTCAAACTGCACAATTCGTCCAAATCGCATCACTCTCGCTCGCTGTCTGCTCAGTCTCTCGTTTTTGAAACGTTTTCGGCACCAAAAAACGGGCGAAAAATGCGAAAAAACGCAAACAGCGATAGAAAAAAACGAGGAAAAAAGCTAATTGTCGCACCGCTTGCTTTGATGATAATGAAAGTAGCCAAAAATGTGGAAAGCGAGAACGAGCGACGGATAGAGGGAAAGAGAGCGCAAAGCTGAGCGAGATAAAAAACAAAGTAGTGTTCATAACTTCCATGCTTTCAATCGAGTGTTCAAAACTGCGTCTCACTCACATGCTTTGTGCCTTTGTCGCGAACGCTGCAGAGACGATCATGAAGATGCAAACAACAGAGGCACAGTTTGCCAGTGTAACTTGCATCTTTCGCGTCTCCTCTCTCGCCTTCTAATAAATCTTTGCGAACGCACAGATAAGCTCGATGTTCACATATTAACGATTAGCGACACTTTCGCACTTTTTTTTGTTTCTCGTCTTATAATAAAGTTAAATGACATTAGATTATTAGTAAATCCTATCTATGAACACAAATAATAACTTCGCCGACTTGAAGCGCGATGTTTGCTTCACTGCAAAGGTGGTAATTGTTACAAATGTCACCGCGGATTAGATTCGTCAGGATTTCGTTTTTTTCCTTACTCGCTTTTGTCTTTTTCTTCTCTTTCTGACCTTTAAATAGCATCAAACACCCTTCAAATTAATGCTACACAGTGTGACAGTTGCACATAAACGCAAACTACGATCACACGGCGTGCACCATTAATACAAAACCATCGTTCGTCGTTCGCTCTATCGCTGCGGCGTTTTTTTACGAGCGCCGCGTTCACTTCAATTACTCGTGAAAAGTTTATACCAATTGCAGAGCACGCCATTTACTAAAATATAATTAAAAGTGATCGAAAGTGGAGCGTGAACTTCACTGCTGCACGTAGTGTCGATGTTCATGCAAATTGATGCCCACTAAATGACTGCGATTTCTGTGCAAATTATTTCGCAAATCTGCGAACTGTTTGGCAGTGAAAACTTATGAATGCAACTGTTCACGCGTTGAGCTAAGCGCTGAGGCTGCACGAGCCAAGTGTTTAGCGCAGATTTTTGCACAATTATGATTATTGTTATTAACCATTTCGCAGAGTGTGTCTGAACTTATGCTCGCAGCTTAGCGTTTACTTCAGCAGCGTAACGCCCGCAATGGATTCTCGTCACGCGTTGCAAATCTCAGAGCTTATTATGTCTTTTCTAAATTTAACAGTAAACACATACAAACGAAATGTGCGAAAACTTCTGAATTGCGATTGCCGCTGCTGTTATTATTTGCTATTGCAAGTATTGCGCTCGCTTTTTTCGCTTTACCGATAATTAGGCGCGAGACGGAAGTATCGATGCAATGCAAAATATACAAAAGCTAAGAGCAGTAGCAACAAGCAACTTCTGTGCGCTGATAATAACGTAACGTTAGACACCGACAACGATCACTTGCAGCGGAAGAGCGCGGTTTCGAGTGTCATTGTGGAAAATTAAGAAATTGGTGGGTTTTCGCGATGCGAGCGAAAAAATGTTTTTTCCGATGAAGTGAGAAGATAAGTGTCGCTCGTTCACCATTCAGCCAAGCAGCGAAATGAGCTGTCTGCCTGCGACGCTTTGCCAACAGCAGTCGGCGAAACAATAAGCTCGTCTTGGCTACAAAACGTTTCGTCGTTTTCAAAATGCGATATTATTCAAATTGTTCTCGGTCTTAATTAAGCGCTGATTTTCTCGTTTTCGAGGTGCGCGATGCATTCTCGACTCGGAAGTGTTCGCTGTGAGCGCACATTACGGACGCAGGCCGCCGCGCCACTAGCACACAAAAGAGTGGTGAAAGCATTCGCTGGCTGCTTTAAAAGCTTTTTCGCTCGCAAAACTAACAGGGGCAATAAAGCAATAAAAGAAGCGAAATCGAAGCGAACCTTTAAAAGTGACTTGGCCCTGCGGCCACACACAAACGCGTTGCCGAACAGAACGCACGATGCTCGCCGCTCGACATATTTTTTCTGCGCGAAAGACAAAAGACGAACGCATATCCTTCTTAAAGTCGAGTTTGAAAAGAGCTTATTTTTGGCCGTTTCTGCGAAAAACACTCGCCTGCGCTCGCTTTTATGAACTTTTCCACAATCTTTGTTATACAAGAAGAATAAGGCCATAAATTGTTTTTAGGGATTATCTCTGCCAACAAAACGCGATGGATGCCCGAGTATCAGCAATTGATATTGATATCGGTGTGCGCGTATTAAAGCCTAATGCCAGCAACGTTTTCGCTACGTCTTCATTTTTTTCACTCTTTTGTTATATAAAATACTCACTCGCTTTCGGGTCGCGCGTAAAATTGGCCGGAAGAAGATGAGCTCGCTTAAGATGGCTTCTGCTAGCGAACGCATTGTGCGCGAATGGGAACGATATTATTTATTAGCACACAAGGGGATGTCTCGTCGCTGCGAAAAAAGTAATTTTTCGGCTCCGGCTCAGCGTATTTCCAAATCCCTTTCATATATACATTTCTCAATTTAGCCTTTATGGCATTTTTATAGCTGTTTGCTGGAGAAACGCTCGTAAAAGCCCGTGTCCATTCAGTAATAACTTAGTCGAAATGACCCTGTGTCCACCTTCCCAAATCGTACGGGAAGTGGTGCGCGGCGCGCGAAGCTGACGTACAGCGGATTAATAACTCGAGTAATACATTCAAGTGGCAAAAATTGCGAGAATATATGGAAGGCGGAATACTTTTTGACAGTAGTGTTCGCACAGACTTGCCAAAAGTAATCCTCTGATAATTTCTCGCCGCACACACACACAACACAGTGCAGGCAGATAGCAGAAAAGCAAATCAAAGCATCGCTTATTTCCCTCGAGTGAAGCGTTTTTAATTTTCTTAATTGAAGCTATTCGTCAGCTCGACGCGCGCTGCAGCTTACCACTGGCTCAGATAATATTTTAATAAATTACAAGGTATTAGTCTGCGACTGTACCTTCTCTGCCAAATGAAATACATCTTTCAGGCGCGGATGCTAAGCAAAGCGTTCACGTCTTTTATATCAATTGCGAAGCGATCGCTCGCGAGCAGGACATCAGTTCTCTCTCTGCTTGCGCTTTAGCTGAGCGTTAGCGCTGTTTCGATTCCAATAATAAGAAAAAATATGAGGGCAGAGAAAGGCGACATTAAATCACGATATAATACGCGAGTTTCGTGTCTTCACATATCGCTATCCACATTTATAACTCTATTTTCCCTTTCAATGGCTTCGAAAAAGAAACTTTCGTTCGCTTCGCCTTTTTCAGCAGCAGCAATCGTTATGTAATGCAGCCATAATGTGTCTATTCGACCCTTGAAAGCAGCCCTCGCAGTCGGTGAAATGGACTGTGATCGAGAGCGGAACTCAACGCAGCGCAGCGCATGTAGCAGAGAGTATTGAAGGAGCACAGTGAAAATACATTTTTTTCTACTCAAAAATTGATGAGACGCGAGAGCGAAGTAGTGCCCGATTCAACCTGTTACGCAGAGAAACCACCTGTCAGACGAAATTCGCACGTGGCGTGTTCGCAATTTGGTCGCGCCATTCGAGGCGACGGAAACAATTTTGAACGAACGCATTGATTACGCGATTCGAGCGCAGATTACTTTCTCACCTCCCAGCAAGCGCATCGTTTCGCTCGCCCTCATCGTGCCGCGCTACTAAACAGCAAAATATAATATTGATAAATGAAAAGCGGATTTGATAAATTGATAGCTGCAAAGCATCCTCGACGAGAGCTGCAGCGGCTCACGTACGACATTGTTATGTAAAGTGAATCAATGTCTGAGACACACACACACACACCGTTTTCGGGTTAATCTTTAGATATATTTAGATATAAATCTGTTCGCTCCTCTCCCCTCCCTCTCCGCTCCGCGCTCTCCCTATTATTACATAATCACGTCAAAATATTTAACCCATAATATTGATCAATTTATATTTAACTCATATTTAAAACCGTGCGCTATGCTAGCGAGGCTGCTGATGGTGTGGCTGGATGCGAGAGAGGGAGAGAGCGCGGAGCAGCAGTAAAAAAGATTCGCGCAAAGAACGTTTTTTTATTTATGTAACGACATAAAACGTTAGACAAGAGGAAAATATTTACATGAAAACACAATGGCAAAAGCAGGAGATGTGATGGCGATGAGATTTCAACTATTTTTGTGCGAGTTTCGATTTCCATCTAAAAATATCAACGCGCGAAATGCACGCGAATAATGAGTGTGTGTGCGCTCGAAGGTAGATAGAACACGCTGATCCCGGTGCTCGCAGTCAACAGCTCCAGGCAGCAATTCACTCCGCCAGCTCTGCGAAACGCTCGCTGTTTCGCGATCGATGCTCTCTATTCATCACTTTCATCCATCACACAAACATCAAAATTCGCCGTTCGCAATCACTGTAATCAATGGCGAGCTTTCGCTCGAAATTGTAATATCAAATTTAGAATAGCAATGAGCGTCGGAGTGTTGTTGGAAGCAGAAGTCAAACTCGAGTTGCTTTTTAGCCGTAATTAAATAAAGCGATAAGTTATTAATGAAAAGCGCTTTTGTGCTGTTCGCAATCGAAGCATATGAAAGCGCGTTATTGCGCCGCTTATTTTTAGCCTTTCCGATGCGCGTTTCAGGCGAACTACGAGCACCGAGCGCCGCACAATCTTTTCGCTCGCACTCTTCTTCCTTGTTATCGTAAACGACAACTTGTGTAAGACGAGTTTCAGCGCGAAAATAGGAAAACAAAAACCTTTGGGGACAACTTTGTGTGAAACCACTGTTTTCACAAAATTTATCGATGAAAGCGTTAAAATAAACAGTAATTCAAATTTACGCCACAATTGAGCGACTGAGCAAAGTCATCGCTTTCGAGAAATTTATTTTATTCAAACTTTCTTTTTCTTCGCAAACTTCGCTTCATTTCGTAGCAACTGCCAGCTCGCCAATCGATCACAATAAGGCTAAATGTTAATTTCAACGCTATTGAATTTCAAACTGCGTTCTGCGCGATTATTAATCTCGACCATTGCTTCTGCTTCGCTTCAAAAAAAAGGGTTTCATGTATCACAAATGCAGCAGTGAAGCCAAAAACAAAGCGTCGGCGAATCCGGTGACCAGCGAAGAGAGAGAGAGAGAAAAAATGCAAACGCTTTTGCTGCATTCAATCAATTCTGTTTTTGAGCAATTAAAAAACACATTCAGGCGCAATTTAACACGAGAATCAATCGAAACTCGGTTTCACTCGTCGGCTGTGTACACAGCCGCGCACGGTGCAGACGAAGAACTTGAAATGCATGGCAAGAACAGTAAGATTTCTTTAATCACCGTTCGAGCAAAGTTTGCTTTCGCTCGCACAGCGTCAAGAATTGTTTGTCGAATTAATTTCGCCGCTGAAAACTAATTTATTTTCACAAATCTGCGACTACGCGGCCATAATTAGTGAAAAACGTGGATACGTGTGGCGAGCGATTCGGACGCAGAGAGGTGAAAGCGAAAACTGATTAATAATCATAATGGAGAAGCTTGAGAGTGAGCGAAGCGGCGAGAGATTGAGATCGAGTGAGTGGAAAGTTATTACTCGCATTTCTCGATCGCTGCACATTGGACGTATGAACAAACATAAAGGGATTGCGAATATTAGTGGCGTATCATTTGTACCCGCGCGCCAAAGTGATCATAACCTAAGCTTGTAACATATTGCTGAGGGTGAAGTGGAGAGGAGAAGGGATTCGTCGTCCAAAACACTGCATCGGCGCTCGTGTGTGTTTGTGCAATAATATTGGTCACTAGTTATGAGACCAGAATGTAGCCGTAGGATTAATATGGGCTTATAATCTCTGTTGTGAAGGCAGGGAAAGCGAAAGCGAACTTGAGTAAACAACGCGCACGGTTTGGCGTTCAAAATCTTCTCTTATTTTGCTTGCCAATATAATCTCAATTATTCTTCTTGCTCTTCAGCTCGCATTGTACATTTTTCTTTCATCACTTTGCTGCGCTCAGGTTCGCGCTGCTCGCTGCTAGCCTCTGTCTACTCCGCGTCTCTCTCCGCATCGCTGCGTTTCTCGGGTGGCGGAAACAATTTTTTTCTCGGAGCTCGAGATTATAAATAGAATTATAATGGTCGTGAATATTGTTTATGGACACAATTGGCTTTTACGCGAGTTACTCGACTGGGAAGACTTAGAACTTGATTTGTCTGTGCTGCGAAAGAAGCGAAGAGAGAAAAAACGAAAATGAGCGCCGGGTTATAATCTCGGCTGCTCCATCGTTGCCATCTGCTTCTTCATGTAATAGAGTGCGACGGCAAAGTGAGTGCGGCGTTGTGACCGCTGCAATCGGGAACGGCGAAGGAGCAAAAAAGATTCTAACCTTACGAGTGAAAAGCTTTCACGAGAAAAGTACGAAGCTTTAGACCTTAACACAGAGATTTCGGCGGATTTCGGGTCTCGTTTTTCAAAATCATTAAAGCTGAAAATTTGAAACATTTCAACTTTTAACGGATGCCTTTTCGCACGCCGCAATCAAACCTTTAAAATAAAATTCGTTTGTGTTTTTCGTAAACGGCGAATATTTACAGCGACATTGTGCTTTGCAACGCTCCGAGCTGCTGAAGCTTCAATTGCGACCAGACGCGGAGAAAGACGCCATTGTCTTCGGATTATTTCATCGCTAATTCGCAGCGGATAAGTGCGAAGTGCCCATCATTTTGCCGAGCAGATTGTGTGCGGAGACAATATTGCGGACAATAAAAACATGCATTTTGCGCTAATATATAGTGTTTGCTGAGAGAGAGAGAGAGAGAGAGAGAGAGCAGCGAGAGCGGGCGGAGGAAAAGGGATGAGGAAGCGCGCTGCTCTCTTCCTTTTTGCTGTTTCGCCAAAAATGTTTTCGAGAGCGAAGAGCTTTTAAATCAAAACAGAAAACAGAAACTTAATGTGAAATATGTTAACACTTCTTTCGCGCAGTAAGCGATGCGTCGTTGCGATTGTTATGAAAAAAGCAACCGGCGACTGCTGACCATCTTTTCTCGCTTCAATCTCTCAAATGGATTCGAGTTTTAAGGTGGTGACTGTCATTAAACGGTTCTTGAGTACTCGAACAATGCGATACACAATGCAATCTACTCTTTCGTCTCTCACTCGCTTTCCATTCTTTTTCTTCCATCGCCTCTTCTTCTTGTTCGCCGGCAGACATATTAAATCAATATCGCGAAGAGCGAGTTACGCCATTGTTCGCAGTATATGCTTTTTGCGTGAAGTCAAACTTTAATACTCTTAAAAATCTTTTCTAATGTAAAGTATGTCTGTTATCGTCAACAGAGATTTGAAGAGGTTTCTATGGAAGCTGTCAACGTGTCAAGGAGCAGAGCAGTGAACGCGCCTCGACTTTTAAGTTTTCAAACAACACATCAATGAACTTAACTGATTTTGGAAAAGTAGAAAGAAACGTCTTGTCAAACCTCAAAAATGGGCTGAATTTAGAATGGCAAACAGTGAGTGAAAGAAGCGCGTCGCGGTCGCAGATCTGCTCCGCTCCGCTCTGCTCTGCACTTTAATCTACGCTCGCTTGTACTACACAACAATTGATGCCTTTTATTTGCCTCTTCTTTTGCATCCAAAAAACTGTTCACAATCAAAAACCGAGATTCGTTTTGCTAAGCATGCGTTCACTTCTTCGCTTTTGCAATTCCACACACTTTTGCTTAACCCTTTCCGCTGTCGCAGCATCCCTCACGCAATCTGCGTGTCTACCGCATTCCCCCACGCTTTTAAAAATTTCGCTGCTTAAAAGCCAGCCGTCGACGATCGCTGCTTATTAATTATGCGCTTTCGACTTTCTTCGAACGCGCGAGATCCGCTCGCTGCTTCTATAAATAATTCGCTGTGCGCCTAAAACAAAAGGCTGAGAAGTTCAGGTAGCTGCGGTCGAGACTCCGGAAACATGGCATTTTAGATGAGAGCGGATAAAGTGATCGCTCGGATAATGTGAAGTTGATGAGAATTACAACTCATTAGAGCGAATTTCATAATTGGCGTTCGCTAAGAGCGCGGAGACGCAAATTGTATTTCGATATGCGACTCGCACACAGGTAATGAATATTTTGTTTCTGAAAGTATTTACAATTAACGAAGCGTTCGCTTTGTTTGCTTGTTTTTAAAACTTAATTTCTGAAAATGAACAACGACGTGCGCTGTCGAAAATGATTATTTCGCTGCTCGCTTCACCTGTGAATTCACCTGTTGGCTGCAACGAGCGGTTTTTTAATAAAGAAGCGAGCGCTGTAGTCGCAAGAAAAAGAAGAAGACGAAAATCGGCAACAGTTGAATGTCGCCAACGTGTTAATGAGTTTCCACAATTTGATTACATAAAACGCAATTGTGTCGGCGAGTATATTATTCAAGCGATCGACAAATGCACAGTGTGCGCCACGCCACGTTTTACAGCAGATAAACTGCGGTTCCGAGCGAATGCTCGAAAAGGTGCGATTATTAACAAGAGGAAACCATAATCGGCCGAAAATGGGTAACCGTTCCCGGCTGTTGTCACTGGTTCCATACGGCGAACACACATCGTTTATGAGAAAGGATGTCGACATGGAACGCAGTGTGTACTGTAGCAGCAACCAGCAACTAATGTTTCGACGCTTTTTATCGTTACTTTTTCACAAAATTTCGGCGATATATTGCGTATCTAATGATACACACACAGAACACATTGCTGTGTTCTCTGTGTTCTGCTAATCAAACACTTGGCATTCGCCTTCCGTCGAACGCATCCACTAAACTCGAACTTTCCAGCTTCTTAAAAGCACATTAAATTTTTACTCGATATTTTCTTTTTTTCTTCTCCAGCAAAACTCATTACTAATGCTGCACTTTTCTCGAGCCTCTTTCAGATGAAAAACGTGAGCGCAAATTGCGGGGTGCGCCGCGCGCTTTCTTATTTCAAATCTCTCACAAACTTAAAATTTTAAAACATTTTCGCAAGCGGATTGTTGTTTCGCTACTCGACGCAATTTTACCTGCATTTTACAAGCCACCAGAAGCGTGTGTGTATTTAAAACGAGATCTATTAAGCCGAGATTACAGGAGACACTATTTGCGCGAAACATCTGTCGTTCGATAGTAACAATAACGACAGCTGACAATATCAGCGCTATTCCTCTTCTCTCTCTCGCACGGACACGGAGGAGGACACTGTTTCGCGCGCTAGGTTACAGCTAAATTTGCCGCGCGAGCGAACCATATGAATCGAGTGCGAGAAGAGAGAAATGCACGCCGGAGTTCACTAGCCATTGATTATCGATCGCTGGCGACCACGAAGGGCGAGAGCGAGAGATTGTGTTTTGCATGTTTGTAGCTGCGAAAGGTTCGTGAAAGTAGAAAGTGGACACACACACACGAGTGGCGATTTTCACGCATTGGTCGCGCACTAGAGAAGAAAGCGAAGTTTTCGTGTTTGCGCCATCGGAGAAGCGAGTTATGCAAAAAAGCGAGCGCAAAATTAATTGGCGGATGATTGAATATTAATTTCGAAGTGTAGGGGCGGCGAAGCAATATTAGAGAATAGAGAAGCGTGTAATTAGAGTGAGGAGAAGAGTGGAATCGGAAATAAATTAGCTCGTTTACTTTTTCGCAGTTTCGTGTCGCGCGAAGCGATAATTAATGAGCGTCGAGCGCTTTTATGACACGTTATACGCGCGCAGTAAAAGTGGTGCGCTCGCATTTGAGCGCAAATTCAGCAAAATGTAACAACATTTTTCGCCAAAACACTACATATGTTATGCAATTTCGCTCTCGCTCACACACATACACACACACACGTTCGCAGCGCGAGAGAATTCGCACGGATGCGGGCGGGCGGGCGGCGGGGAAGCAAACGCTGCAGCATCCATAAACTATTTTCGCTCTTTATTAAAACTTATATACACAAACACACGCGCATTATATGTACGTTAGCGGAAGATTACGCGAACGAGAGTGATAAAGTAACTCGACTATTATTGCGATATTATGTCGCTGCAGAAGAGAGAGAGAGTAAGTAGCGGAGAGAAGAGCAGCGAGCAAACGAGAGAAGATGGAGATAGTTGACATAACATAACTATGTCATAGTAACATAAATTACTGCAAAACGTTGCACTCGCACTATTTCGCTGCATATTAAAAGCTTATGTATCGATTCGATGCGCGCCGCGTAATGCTTGGAAAAAAGCGGAGAAGCGAATTTGCTTTTTAGACAGCGAAATTAATTAACGAAGTTTGTGTTTCGCAGCGAAATGAAGAAATAAAAATATGAAAAAGTGAAAAGAGATGCAGAGCGGAGCAGAGAGAGAGAACGGCGCATCATATTTCCTCTTTGAAAAATAATCACTTGAAATGGATTGAAAAGCATTTTTCTCTTTTTCGTTCGCTTTATTTTTCAATTCAATTCTGTGTAATATATAAAAGCGAATCTCATAAAAAGTTTTAAAAGACTTATTTTTCAATAAGCTTTAAATCCAAAGAAATCGCTGATATTTTATCGCTTTTTTGGCTGCGCGAGTAATATTCGAAACGCTGGAACGAATTGAACGGCGAGCGAAGAAAACTCTGCGCGCACTTGATTCATATTGCGGCGCAAAGTTAAGAAAAGCAGTCGCTTCTTAAATATTGTCGAGCAGAGAGCCGCGATTTGCATAAATATTATGCGAGTGAAAACATATTAAACGCATATGTATATATGTATATACAGAGTAAGTGAACGCTGCGCTGCTTATGAATGAGTAGTAGCGTCGCTTCAATATTGTTACAAGAAGCGAATTTATTATGACACTCGCGCCTAATGTTTCATTTACTTTATATAGACACGCACTGTACACTTACAATGTACGCAGACAAATGCGCGCAGATTAGCGCAAATATGCTGCAACAAACGAGCATTGTTCCCTTCTTTTATTGCCACTGTTATACAAGTGCAATATGCAAAACACAATGAACGCAACAAAATTAATTTTTTCAAACACTTGCACAGCGAACGCACCAAAAAGCGAGTTTATTAAATGCAAATTTCGCATCGCTGCCTGAGAGCTGTTCGTGAGAACGCACCGGAGCTTAAGTAGTCGCTGCTCGCTTCTCGAAAGAAAGCAAAAATCTCGTTTTTTCTCCAATTCCTTAGTTAATAGAATTAGTGACAAGAGGATAGATAGGTTTGAATGTCGCGCACAGCGCGAAGAAGTGACTGATTGCCGGATAGTTGATCGGGAAAAGTCCCGAGGCAAAGTGCAGTGAAAAGCGTTTTGAGAACTGCGCCGAGGCGCAACAAAACGATCGGATCAACTCGTAAGCGGAGAAGAGCGCTCTCGAGTGCCACGGAGTCAACATCCATAATTCTATTTGCAGTAACATAATCATAATTCCATACATATACAGCCGCTACAACAAGCATAACACACGGAAAACATCGCGTAATCGGATAAATTGAGTTGCACTTTGTTCGCTGCTTTGTGTACTGCAACAAAAAAAAATGAGGCGCACATCGCTTCGGATGAGCAGTGCAGCAGAAGCAGCAGCAGCAGCAGCGAGACACGGCGATGGATGAATTGAGTTTAGTTATTAGGGTGAGCGCGGCGAGAGCAGCGAAGAAGCGAACGCTTTTTGAATTGGAAATTGGGAGCTACTTGGATGCCGAGGCTAGCAGCGGACAGTGGCGTGCTTTTCGCTGCGCTCGCCGCAGCAACGTTCGCGAAGAAGAAAGCGTTTTCCGCGAAAACCGAGCGATCAATAAATCAGAGTTTTGCTCACAAAGAAACAAAACAAGCAACAATTCATTCTTTAAACAAGAATTCCGCACACTTCATCTCAACTTCATTTCGATTCCGCTCCTCGAACGCCGACCTCAGCGTTGTCGACCGCCGCGGCCGGCAGCAGCAGCTTTCTTCTTTATTAATAATTGTGATTACATCGAAGTAATTACACAGCGAACGGTACGAATAAAGCAAATTGAATGCATAAGCCTTAAAAGCATATTGCAGCGAGTGAAACGCGAGCAAAGAGAGCAATTTGTCTGTCCTATGGTCAAGTGAAATCGGGCAATGACAAGCTGCTATTAATCTGTTCTCTATTACTTACTAGTTTATATCTGCAATAGATGGATGCTAAACAAGTGAGCATTTGTGTCGCACTTAGTCGCTTGCAGTTAAATATGGCAGCGAACGCTCGCGAATGTCGCCGTTTAGGCTATTATTTTACTTAAAGCAGCGCTCAACAAACTGGACATAACATTCGAATAACGCATAAACTCGCAAAGTGGAGACAACAGTCATCCGTGCATTTCAACGCTCATGTTGATAATGAATGGTCAGTGACTTTACTCAAAATTAAAGCCCGTTCGTCCATAAGCATGATTGCTACTTCTCTCGCTACTTTTCTGCCGCCCGCGCTCAACCGCCTTAACTTAAGCGTGCGGAGATGATCATCCATATGTGAGATGATTTACTTTCTCGCTGCAGCTTTTTCTTCTGTTTGTTTTCGTCGCCTTAGTTCGCGTTCTCGGCCGGACTCGCTGCAAACACGACGAACAAACAGCGATGCGAATATTGTATGCGGATCTATGCTTGTCTGAGCGAGTTGCAGCCTCTTTCCGCATCACTTCAGCGTGTGCAACTTGCGAACATTTTTTCGGGCAAATTTTTGCACCGAAATGCGACAAATATAGGAGGGGCGGAATATCCGATACGCGGCCCATTTGAAGGTGTTTGTTTTGAGCGCGACGAGCAAACAGCGTTATACATCGATGAGTGCTCATATATTTACGGCGCTATTGCGCCGCGTTGAAAACTACTATTGAACGCTATGGTGTCGAGAAATGGATGCCGCAAAAAAAAGTTTGGCAGTGGCAAATGAAGGAAACGATTTTTTTTTCTTCTTCTGCGTTCGGCCCGTCGTTTGAAATTTCATTTTAAACAAGAATTTAGTAAACAGCGCAAAATAATGCTTCGCAGTTGTATTATTTTTTTCTTCTTGCGCGACACATTTCACTGCATTCGCCATGAAAAGCAATAATTATAAACGCAAAAAGAACACTTTGTTTCCTGTGTGCGCGGAATGCAGCGGCAGCGCGTATTACATATACTCAGGCCGAAGTCTACAAAAGCTTTCGAGTTGATTAATTCTCGGATAAGCGTGACGAGCACAAACCATCGAGGACATCATCGATACTTGCGCCCGCTTCGCCACCTGACATCGCAGTAGCAGCATTAATCCTCGGCGAAAGTCATACGATAACCTTGTCTAAAACCGAGTCTAAATCCGGAGAATAAAATTACTCTATTTTGGTGGTCCTTTAATCTGGAAGCAACTAACCTTAGCGAGCGAAAGCGAACTCCCCTCGCATCGCGAGGCAGCGAGCGAGAGCAGGAGGAGAGAGAGCAGCGGAGAGAAGCAGAAAGAGAGACGTGAGAAAAATGGTCAAAAATTCATTTTTTGTCACTTTCATTTTTATTCTCGCGATCCCAAAGGGACGCAATGCGCGAGAAACGCAATCGTTGCTCTCTCTCTCAACTCTTCTACGCCCGGTGCGAGCCTCTCTCGCTCGCTTCGGAGTCGCGCTCGCTTCGTGCCATCGGCGAACGCACATCGCATACATATTTATAGGGTGACGGCGACGGATGCAAATTATGATCCAGAAAAAAAGTGAAAGCAGGAGAGCGCGCGAAGCAGGTTTGTGATAGGAGCTCATTGTTGACAGGTAACACATCCCTCCCCGAGACCTGCTGCGAGGATAATATCGTCGAAAATATGATTGGTGAGCATGTCATAAATGGCCAGGTTAGCGCTTTTCTTTCATTGGTCGCTGCTGCAAAGCAATTCATATTCAATTATTTGCGCGAACGGGCGAACCGAGCGAATGCCATGTTTGAAAAAATTTTCACCAGGCGCACTTCTTCGACACCTTTATTTGCGATGTGAGCGAAAAGCGCTCGCTGCGACGAAACGAAGCGCGATTCCGAGAAAACGGTGGTAAACAAGAAAGTCAAGATTCTCGCCTTCTCTTCTGTGCAAGAGAGAACTTTTCTCAATGGTCAGCGTTCACTATTTGCACTGATAAATAGTTAAGAAACGAGCAAAAATCGTGCACCGCACACAATCTAATATTGAGCGCTCGCAAACAGGTATTCAGTGGAAACGAGCGCTGCAAACATTTGCAAATAAAGCGAGTGGTTGGCGAAGTAAAAGTGAGCGATGCGGTGTTTACGACAGAAGGACGACATATCAATGAAAACGTCAATTGGATGCTTAATTTACAGCTCGCGATAAAAGCGTTTAAAAAAAGCTCGCATCGCGTTCTCCGCGACGTCGGACACGATTTACACTCTCTCACTATTCTCTCTGTTCTGGCGGCAATAAACGCGAACGCAAATTCTTCGCTACACACGCTCGCTGCTTCAATCGTCGAAATTCAGAGCAGTGGGCACACACAGCGAGCACATTCGCATTCGATTCTTTGCGTCCGATACCGGCGAGAAAGTGACTTTTCCGAGAAATTTTCTTTTTAAGCAAGTCCCGCGGAGAGGAGAAATGAAGGAAGCGGCGGCCGGAGTGATGGCGGAGGAGCGCTCGAAGGCAGTTGCAATTATGTGTGCAAAGATGCTTTTGGCGAAGCGATTCGACAACAACAGTTAATTGATTATAAGTGCGAGTTGAGTGAAATCACTTAAGCGCCAGTGCTAAGGTCGGTCCGCTCTCGTCAATCACTTGCATAATTATGAGGAATGAGTTGTCAATTAACACGTTTGCGGCTCGAGAAGCTGGTTGACTGGCGAGCTGGCTGGACGCGCGAGTGTCGGCGAAAAGAATTGAGCCTCGAATGGAGCGAAACTACGTTCGAAAGTGCGCTCAGTTTCGAAAGTGTTTGAAGAAAGAAAGAGATGAAAGAGTCGCTAATCTATTTATACAACCTTTAAATTGCATCTTTCGCTGCTCTCGCCTTAACGAGAGCACACACTTTAAATTATTATTTGAGTTGCAGCGAAATGCAGCATAAAACCATTTTCGGCTTCAAATTTAAATTATTTTTTCTTCTTCTTCGTGGCTTTGCTCCTAATTGCCTCTGCTCTTGCAGTGGTTTCATCACCTCAGCGATGCAGAAGAGCCGAATGCTTCGATTCAAAATGCATTATGATTCCTGTGCGCTCGCACAAATGGCCGCGACTCGAGAAATAAGGTAAGCAAACTAGAAGAATGCAACCTGTTTCTTCTGCTGCTCACTCGCTTCAAAATTTTTCTATTTTTTCGCCAATATTTTTCGCTTAAAAAGCGCTTTGAAAATGTATGTTTCACAATAAATTACGAAAATGAAAAAGGGCGTCTCTTTTGTAACTTTTTCTAGCTTTTCCACTCTTCGCCTCGACTTTTCTGTTTCTGTTTTGCGATGCAAAAATTATTTTTGCCTCCAATAATTCAGAAGCGAGAGGCACGAATCTCAAACTCAGGTAATAATTCATTAACCAATGCTCGCTGCTCTCTGCTCTCCGCTCGCTCGCTTGCTGCACTCAAAAAACGGCAAAAAAACTATTTTGCCAAAAAATTTTTTCTCATACAAGTTTCTATCTTTTTTCATCTTTTTCTGTAAATCGAGTTTGAGAAAGAGAAAAACGAGCGAACACTATTTATAGCTCTCGTCGCAAATTTACAATTATGTAATTTACAATCAACGCCAGGCAGATAGCGAGCGCATTTTGTGCTGCACGCACACACAGCATCCTCGCTCAACCACATCTCGCGCTTTGACCCTCGTGAAAACTCAAGAAGATACATAATATTGTGTGGCCTATAGCATCATAAGAAGAACAGCGGCGGCAACAGCAGCGTAGCAGCTAAGCTCTATCAACGATCGAAACCGAGTGAAAATGGCGCAAGAGAAGAAGAAATAATAATAAAAATGTTTTCACTGAGAAAAGATAATTTAAATTCACAGAGAGCGAAACAGAGAAAGAGAGAGGAAAAAACGGTGAACACGTTAAATTACACGAAAATACAGCTACAACAAAAAAAGAGAATCAATTTGAGTGAAGTTTTTTATATGAAAAACAGAGAACAAAACATTTTTTTCTTACAAAACTCTTCAAGTATTATAAAATGGAACGCATTCATTTGGAAAGTAAAGCAAGCAAAGCTTGAATAGTTTATAGTGTGTGTGTGTATAAGCGTATACACCCAGCCAGGCAGGCAGGCAGGCAGGCAAGCTATATATATGCAACGTTACAACTTGCAAAGAATTTTATGAAACATGCTTCGCTTCGTTGAACTCGCAAACTTCAAATTTACTCGACATTAGAAAAGAGTCGACAAAGATATGCTTGTAACGTGTTGTCGCAAGTACACTGTGTCATTTTCGCGAAAGCTCAAGCAAAAAATAACCACCACCACCGCTGCCGCTACTACAGTCAACGCTCGGTACGTCACTTCTAACTCCGATCCGTTTGCTCGGATCACACGCATTTCGCTATCGCCTTAATTTTCAAAATCAAAATTACAGGTTAAGATGCAGCTTACTTTGTTGCACACCTCCCCTCATAACGTCTATCATCGCACAATTCACTCTACACATTGTTGTTAGTCACTTTCACAAAACTTGAAGCAGAGAGCCGCTTCACTGCAATTTTGCCACATTTTCAGTCCAATTACATCCACTCGTCGAGTAAAGGGTGTACAGACACACACACAACTTCACAAAACTTAATCGAATTTTCTCGCTCAAGATTTGCGATAAAAAAATATTTATTAATGCGAAGCAAATAATTTATGTTCTTCACAAATTATATTTTACGTGCTGCAAAGGCGCTTCATTTTTTTATTTTCAAATTTCAAATTTAATTGCAAACAACATTACAAATTTCGTTCATATTAAGAAAAATTTTTATCGCAAATCTTGGTGAGAAAAAATTCGATTAAAGCGCTTATTCGAAAGTATTTTGGAAACGACGGATTTCGTTTATTTGTAAATATTTGAGCTTCGACGAAGAGTCAAAATGAGTCGATATCGTGTGCAGGTGTGTATTTCATCGAACTTTTAAAAGTTTGAATATAATTAAAAACATAAAAATAAAAGCGGCTTAAGTAGCAGAGGAAATCCTCAAGAATGCAAACATATCAAACATTCCTTGAAATTTCACACTTTTCGGACAATAAAGCCGCAAAAGTGAAATCTATGCGCTGAATATTGAAGAAAGAATGTTTGTGTGTGTTTAAACTTTATCGAAAATTTGAATCAAAAAGCATTGTTCACATTGAGTTTAAAAAAAGCGTTTCTAAGAAGCGAAGCTCCCTCTTACCCCGCAATAAAAAGTTTGGCTGAAACGGGGTCGGAACTGAATATCCCGCACACGCGAGAAATGCGGTTTTTACGCCAGTTAAGCTATCGGACATCAAAGCAAGCTTTTCGAGAAGAGCTTGAAGAAAAATCACTGCGAACATGTAATAAAGCGGCACGGAACACAATTTCTTATTTATATTCAGTCGAAAAAATGAGTTACAAAGATAAAATTTTTAAAAAATTTTTCCTATGAAAACTTATTTCGATGTTTTTATTTTGATTGTCTCTGATCGATTTACGTTTGTTTCACGTTGATTATTAACAATGATTAAAATGACTTTAAGATACGCCTTTAGAAAAAGTTTCGTTCGTTTTCAAAGGTAACAAGAGGCTTAAATTTGATTGCAAATTAAGCTTGTCGCTCATACACTTGATGTTAATTTCGTGAAACAATTAATGCTCACGCGAGAACATGGGCCCTGATTGAGAATTGTGTTACGCGTATCGACTCACTTTCGTTAGAGATTATCAAATTTAACAATACGCGAAATCTGTCATCTGCGAAATGCCGAACGAGTGCTTTGATCGAATTTTCTCGCTCGAGATTTGCGGTAAAAATATTTGCTTATGCGAAAGAAATAATTTACGCTCGTCACAAATTATATTTTACATGTGCGAAAGCATTTGCACGCAGCATTGCGGATAGACGCGCTGGGCACAGGCTTACCTTTGGCAAGATGCTGAGGAAAACTCTGTTTTCGACGAGGCATCGCGTTTCTCTGCTCGATCACTGCGATTCTAATGTTGCAAACTCAAACGGGCCATCGATGCGTCGGTCGTTGCTCAGCACTCAAAAGCATCGTTCGAACTGAGCACTGATCGTTTGGTTTCAGGCCAAAAGCATCGCGAGTACATCACTCGACCGGCGCTGCGCGCACGCGTGGCTCGCTTCGGCCAATCGCAGAGCGTTCTGACATCGAAGTATTTTTATCCTTTCAATTCGTGAGCGACACTCGGCGGCAATCTTATCGCCACAGACTCGCGTATCGCGAGCATCACTTGCACTTTCCACTGCACACACACAAACAGCGATCTTCGCTTTCTCTCTCTCTCTCTCTCTGTCCGACCGCTGCCGCTTCTGTCCGCGCTTCGTTCGCCCGAAAGCGCAGATGACGAGACGAAGTGCGATCCCGTGTGCAAACGTGAGCTGAAGCTTGACGTGCGAGCTGCGCCCCGCCTCCGGGCAGCACTGTGTTTACTATGAAAAAAATGGCAATTAAGTGAGTTTAAAATTTTATTATTCATAAATGGTTTTTATGATGAAGCATTGTGAAGAGAGCGAGAGTAATTTTATTAAAACGCATACTTATTATTACTGTAACGCGAATGGAAACGCAAAGCGAAAAGAGATGTTTGCGTACGCTTTTTTCACGCCGAACGACGCTCCATTATGATACAACGAACATGCATTATAACCACCGAAGCAGTTTTGATGGAGTTTTTTTCTTCGCTATTACTCGAACGCTGTGCTGTCGCTGCTGCAGAAGCGCAGCAGCTACTGTGCCGCAGTAATGATGACGACCACAATCATTTTGTGTGTGTCCATTCTGTGTTCGAAGTAATATTCGCTCGCCTTTCGCGATCTGCTCTCGTTGGCAATTAATGATTTTTTGCCGTTTCGGGCCATATATTAAAATAGAAAAAATTAAATATAAGTTCATGCAAGCGAGTTAAGGCAAATGATTGTTGGGCTCTCGCTCTGCGAACGAATTCTAATTATAGTGGAGCCGATGAATGAATGAAACGATGAAACAAAAATGTAGCAAAAAAAACGATGTCGCTCGTAAAGTTTGATCGCCACTTTTTTTTCATATTTTCACAAATGAATATGAAGCAAATCGGGCGGATTAAGTGGAAGATGCCGCGAGCGCAACATTAGCGAACGCAGCTCGAAACATTCGCCACTTTGTCGGTCAACTCCTGCCCCTCGCTCTCTCTCTCTCTCTCAGCTACGCGCTCGAATTCGGGAAAAAACGACGAAAGGCCACAATAAAGTCTGATTTAACTGCTAAAACATGTCGCATCGATGAAAACGGCGAAAACAATTACGCAACGCATCGCACATCGCAGAACCGTCGCTCGTTAGATTGCGTTTTCATGTCGACTTGTAAACGCTTTAGACTCGACTCGAGTGCGGTTTAAAGTGTAGTTTGTGTAACTAAATTAATTTTAAGCCTCGGATTACGTTCTCCTTAAAACAAATTTAGCGAATCGCGCGTCGATCTCTTTTTCAGAAGCGACTGCAATCGATACTCGAAGAAGCTGTGTGAAGCGAAAGATTGAACTGCTGCACTTACAGCTATCGCGCGCAGTTTACTGTGTTAGTTCGGTTCACCGGTCTCACGATCGACAAACTGATCTCAATTATGTGTTTCAAACGTTTTGCGCGACACGAAAATCGCTGTGGAAATTTTAACTCGCGCGCCGGTGTCGAGATGAATGGTTTGCAAGAAACAAAGAGGTTCGCTTTTGTTTTCGCCAACAAGCCTCGGTGTGGATGAATAATGCCTTTTACATCATGTTGGTGAGCGTATACTT
Source organism: Dinothrombium tinctorium (assembly GCA_003675995.1). Lineage (NCBI taxonomy): Eukaryota > Metazoa > Arthropoda > Arachnida > Trombidiformes > Trombidiidae > Dinothrombium > Dinothrombium tinctorium. Next base: position 1,895 of record NCKU01000341.1, on the reverse strand, counting down.
TATTAGAGCGTTGCAAATATTATATCAGCGCCGCAATTGCAGCGATCGATGGCGTGTGAATTGAAATCGTAGACGCTTTTTATGCAATTTTAAATATTTATTAGCGAATGAGTGCGAGAAGTCTGAATTTGATCAGTGGTTATTATGATGGTGTCGATGATGGAGCGTTTGCATACAAAATTTTTTTTAATGATTGTGCTTCATAATCGATGCAATAATTATGAATGCATATTGTTTCAGCTGAGATATGTGTTTGTCTACTTTTCGCTCTCCTCTCTCTCTCTCTCTCTCTCTCTTCCAGCGTTCGATGTACTTGTTTGCGCACAAATATTACGTGTCCGCAATGTATGCGCTGCTCGCAATAAAAATTGTTACCGTTATTAGAAAGCGGAGAATTTAGACATGGATTATAAAGTTACGTTTGGGTCATTAAATATCATGCTAATAAGCGCGCAGCTCTCTCTCTCTCTCTTAACCGACCATTTTGCATTCGATATTATATTTAGTGTGATGTTTGAACAGATGCGGAATGCTGCTTCTACGGATGAGACAAGCTTTTTTTTTAATGGCAGATTTTGTTACCATTTTTAATATCGTAACGATCATTAAATTTTATACATAAAATTATATGCAGATTATGTTTGCTCAAAAAATAATTTTTCGCTGCTCGTTTTCAATTCGCTCGGTAATGACAATTTGTCGTGACTTTATTATTATTACTGCCAAAAAATTATCGATCAGCAACTGTTGATGTTCTCGAACTGATCGCCGCTGAAGAAGAAGAAGAACAAGAAGAAGAAGCGAAAAGAGATGGAGAGAGAGAAAGAGAGAGCGGGAGCAGCAGCGTAATTACGGTTTGCCGACACCGCACACACATCCCGAACAGGTTTACGGCTTCGCTACGATCAATTAGTGCGACAAGACAGAGGAAACGCTTGTACATTGTGTTCGAGCGCAAATGTATAAATTGGTATAAATTTGGGTGCACATTTTCATAATTGCTTTGCCACATAAAATACAAGCATTTAGGCGAAGAAAAATACCACATAATTTCTAGCCCGCGGGCGAATGATTGCTGGAAATATTAGGCAATTTTGCGGTGAATAAAAAAGCAGCCAAACAGATTTAAAATGTATATACGCGAGTGAAAAATTTTCTACACTTCACTGCACTTTAAATTTATGTAGCTATCGTTGCTGCATCTATCTCTTTCTCTCTGTTTCTGTGTTTCTGCGAAACACAAGTAATCACCATTTCTAGTTAAACGCCGCGCGTACACTTTTTATTCACTTAAAAAAGTCATTCGCTTTTGATTGACAGAAAATACTATCGTTTTTATTGGTTTTGCTTTTTAAAAGGAGTAATAAAATGCAAATTTTTAAACTCGAACTTCGATGTTTGCTTTTTCGATTCGCCTCGACTCGCGCTCGCTTAGTTAGTTAGTTAGCTAGTTAGTTAGTGTCTCGTTTAGAAACGTTTCATTTCGCTCGAAACACTGATTCGAGCGGAGACCATATTGGCTGCGAGTTCAGAGAAGCGACGGATCGCAAATCTGGTTCAATTTCAATTTTCGAATTGCGCGATCGACTGCATTGTAGCGCCGAACACTTGAACAACTGCGCTCGGTAGTAAAATAATTACGCCGTTCGCTGCAAATGTGTTCGTCGGATGCGTGCGCTCGGTCCAATTTTACAGTTTGCTTTTCATTTGCTCGCGAAAAAGAAGAGAAAATGAAGTAAGAAAATGTATGCACGATATAAATCAAACGAAGTATGCGTGAATTTCGCTAAACGACCGAATACGCGCGTTTGTAAACGAGAAGCGCAGACAAATTCGGGCAGACAAATCAAAAGCGTGTTGCAAAGTTCTGCGATGGGTCAATTTAGTATTCAACG
>NCKU01000340.1:0-46294 GCA_003675995.1 Dinothrombium tinctorium | reverse complement strand
GTCGTTTGCCATTTGTTTTCACTTCATTTAATTTCTTTGAGGCGAATATAAAAACAGCGATTTGTGATTGTTTTGTGATCAGTAAGAAAAAAAGGTGTGCGATCGCTGAAACTAATTTAAGGTAATGAAGCGTCCTGAAAGTGGTCGTTTCGTCGTTTTTGTCATTAGCCGTGTTTCTATTTTAGACAAGGAAAATAAAATCATCATGAGTTCGCCGTTTTTGTTGCCGGTAAATGAGCCAAGTATTAACCAATATACATCAATGGCTACCACCACTTCGAACGAAGAAACTCCGGCTGGCTTTAGAGAGAAACTCATCAAATTATTTCACTCGTACAGATTTCACGTATGTCAATAATTAAATTTGTTTTTTTTTAAGACTAATTTTTTAGTTATTGATAATTGCACTCGTCATCATTGATTGCTTAATTGTGGTCACTGAACTAATTATTGAATTGAATGTATTAAACAAAGAATGTAAAGAAGAGACACCTCATTCCTCATCTGAAGTTCTTTCAGTAAGCAATGATTTGAAAGAAAGCGGTCCTCAACTTGTTATTCACATAGCTTCTTCACTGGATCAGTATAACCATATTATCTCTATTCGTGATTGAGATCATTTTCAAAATGTATGCTCTTCGTATTGAGTTTTTAAAAAGCAAAATGGAAGTATTTGATGCAGTGGTTGTTTTCATTTCATTTACCATCGATATCATATTCACTTCAACTCACGGCAAAGATCTCACCGCCTCGTTCATCGGCGATTTCATTATTGTTTTACGACTTTGGAGAATTGTTAGAGTCGTTCATGGTTAGTGAAAGGAAGTTGTCTCAGTTATTTATACTGTTTTGCTTTCAGGAATAGTTCTCTCTGTCACAACGCCTATTGAGCATAATCTTGAAAAGGAGAAACGTCATCGCGAAGAACTCGAAACCGAACTTCAGGAAGTGAAAAATTACGTATCCGCTTTAGAAGATGAGATACTAAAGCTTAGAGGGGAGTTACAAAAGCATCATATTCCTGTCGAAATATCTACTGTAGTAAAAAAAGTGCATACTTCGAGCGAATGAAATATTCTTGTTATTTTACATGTCAACGATCTCATCCACCATTACTCGCGAGCTATATATTTTTATAAAAATCTTATATTACACTTACTCGCGTCGAACGCAAACAATTTTCTTGTGAAGGGTTTCAGTAAATGAATTTTGTTATGATTTTTTGCATTTATCATTTCCAGAAATCATTATTAATTTCTAGTGTAGTTTAAATATGGTTTTCAAATAGTTTACAACAAACAACAAATATAACGGATGTTTTTAAAAAATTTATGAATATTAGAAAAGTTTTAAAATACATCAAACCTTAGAAATGTAATGAATATTCCGAAAATGATTGGATGCATTTTCGTGCAAACAGTTTTCATTGAAAATTATGGTTTTGATTCTGATGGAGCTGACGATGAGGATATAGAGGCGTTGTATTTAAGCTGATCATACGTCTTCTCATATATATCAGTGTCACCACATTGCAATATTCTATCCGCGAGTGTGATGAGTGTCATAAGTTTTTCGCGATCACTGTTATCACTTTTCGTTGATTGTTCGTCCCTTTTGCCTTTATTCACAGTCCTTTTCGAAGACTTACCTAAACGCTGCATTGCTTTGGACACTGTTTCGTTGGGATTGAGGAAAGCAATGATATCTTCGTACAGTTTCGCGAGATCAATATCGCTCTCTTCGTCCTCCTCATCACTGCTCTCTCGCTTTTTGATCGCATCGACGTTGGCGATTTGAGATTGATCGATGTTGTCGAGCCACCAGTCTCTGATCTCTTCCTTCTTGCTGAAGATGTAAGTGCCATCTTTGTCGAAGTGCCCCTCTTCGAGCTCTTCGTTCAGATTGAAAGGCGTGAATTTGACGTCGTCTTCGAGACGAGCGATGCCTTCCTCCTCGCCGTCGAACTCGTTCTCGTCCAGAAATGTGTACTTAGAAGTGTCTTCGCGCTCATCGTCCGAATCCGAGTCGAGAGAGTTGCGCTTTTTGGAGGGCCCGTCGCTCGTTCCCTGCGAGCAATCGTCGTCTTCGAACTGCACTTTCCTCTTCGACATTTCGAGGCAACGGCGAGACGCGCGATCAGTGGCGTGCGACGCTCTCCGAGCGGGGGTCGTGCGTAAATCGGTGCTCGGCGGTCGCGGCCGCGGACTGCGATCGGACAAAAGGCAAACAAAGACACGTGAAGACGGAAGCACAGAGGTCGGAAGCGAAAAGGTCGCAACCCTCCCACGCAAAGCTCCTTTGTGAAGGCCCCCGCGAGGGGCGCTGTTAGACGAGTCGAGTCCACGTCTTGCGAGTGGCGGACAGCGGACGGCCACATCAGCTCCGTGGAGACACCCGTCCACAGCGCGGACCGCACGCACACAATGCACACACACACGCACAGCGCTTCCTTGCCGCGCGCGCGGACCCGCACTGCGCTCGCGACGCGTCTGGCTTCAGTCTCCCCCTGTTTGGACGAGTCGAATAGCGGACCCCCCCTCGAGTCTCGTTGAATGCTCTTTGCGACGATCACAAAGTGTCGCTTTCATTCATCGCAAGTTTTACGCTTTTCGGACGTTTGACCATCGCAAAGGCCCCTTTCAACGGACACACACCCGCAGTGAGGACAGAGACATGTTCTCGTCAAGGTTTGTCCGCGGCCCGTTTGTTGTCGCAAAGCGGGACGACGACGTCACTGCGGCGGGGTGCATTCGCTGCCCCTCGGCCCGAGGGTCACCTGTTCTGCGGTCGGTCGTCCTTTCGTCGGTCGGCATCTCGAACGCCTTCAAAAGGTCTCTCTGCGGTCGCGGATCGAATGCCAGGCGAGGCCTTGCATTTCAGGCCTTTGTTTGAGCACAACGCAACGGGTGTGCAGTTGCATCCACCGATCGGACACTGCAAAACCGCGGCTCACTCTCGAGAAGCCTGCCCTCGAAAATCGCTCCTCTCTTCTTTCCATTGCATTTACCATTGTTTTGCAGGTCTCCACACGACGGCAACTCATATGCCGGACATAAGAGAGCCTCCGGTCGTCAAAGTCCTTCGCTCGCTGCAAACGCTCGGATGTATTATCAACACTCGACACCTTTGGGGGCACATGAAGCCAGTCGGGCTCCCTACCATCACGCACCCCCTCCTCCACAGCCTCCTCCACAATCTCATATACCTGTTACGGTGTACCACAACTCAACCCCGGGTGCGCCTAATTCACAGGTGTACAGAGAAGCACCGTATCATGTAATGTTTTCGTTTGTTTTCTCGACTTTTTTCTCCACTGAAAATAGTCGATTAAACTGTCTATGTTTGTTTGCTAATCTCGCTTTATATACAGGTCGAACGACAAGAATACCCGCCTTTGGAGCGATACACTCACCATGAAACCCAAGAACATCATTCCTTAGCTCAGAACCAGTCTCCTCATCAGCAACAAATAATCAGAAGACGTCCGTCGTTGCTTCCGTCGACGATTCCGAGCGAATATAGTTACAGTTCGGCCATTCTTCAGTCGTCTTATGTAAATAGAATGGAAAGGGAAAGGTTAGTGCTCATATTCTTTACGATTACTCATATATCATTTGGTAGGTATTTGGAGCACTATCGATATCCGGGTTTTGATAACAGGAATAATGGGTCTTACGGAGGTCAGGGGCCGTCCCAAATGATGGTTGGGACAAATCTAAATTCCATGCCATCAGTGAATATTCCGCAACCAAGTATCACGTTAGGTCACGGACATCATCAGCTATCTTCAATAGCTACTCATCCTTCACATCCTGGTCTCAGCCTCCCTCACGTTGTTCATGAAAGCTCAGACATGATTGCAAATAAAAGGCCTCGGTTATACGTAGAATCAAAAGCTCCCATTCACCAGCCTCTTGTTATAGATACTCGCGATGTTGTCGAAGTGAAAAAGGTGAATTGGTCATAGATTAATCAAAATTGATATTTTTATCCAAAGGAACCGGCATACACACCTCAAGTTGAAGCTATCTCACCAACGTTGCCGAACGATGATTTAAGACAAGAAGTTTCACCTTTAAAATCATCAAAAGACGAACTTTTGCAGAATATAAACAAAATCGATCGCGAAATATCTCAAACTGAAGCTCAAGTTACAAAATTGAGAAAAAAACAGGTAACGAAAGAGAAAAATTGCATTTTTACATTTTGAGTATTCTATTACAGATGGAATTGGAAGCTGCCACAAGTAAAACCTCACCACAAAAAACGGACAGCAGTGAGAGTTCTTCGGAGTCCAAACAACTAAGCATTGCTCAAAGAATATATTCTGAAAACAGAGTAAGTTGATATAAGCCAAATACTTTAACGGCTAATTATTGTTTTTAGAAAAAAGCATCAGAATCACATCTTTCGCTAAGCAAATTGGGACCGAAAATAGATTTAGTAAGTCCAATTAAAAATTTGATTCATCGCTTATTTTTTGCTTTTTTCAGCCATTGTACAATCAACCATCAGATGTTGAGCAGTATCACATTAATAAAGAGAAGTTCGTAACATTTAAGAAGAGATTAATCCTTTATTTCAAGAAGCGATATGAAGAAAGACAACTCAGGGAAAAGTATTTGACAGAAACTTACGACAAACTTATGAAAAATTGGTTGAAAAAGTTGGAGAGAAAGGAATGCAATCCAGCGAAGAAAGCGAAAGATAATAAATTAAGAGAGTTTTTTGAAAAGCAATTTCCAGAGTTGCGTAAGCAACGGGAAGACAAAGAACGAATTTCTCGAGCCGGTCAACGTATTCGCAGTGACGCTGATCTTGAAGAGTTAATGGATGGGCTTCAGGAACAGGAGCTTGAAGACAGAAAAATGAGAAGCTACGCTGTGATACCTCCCATTTTGTTCGATGTCAAACAATCTAAATTTACGTTCATTAATAGAAATGGACTCGTAGAAGACCCATTAGCCGAATATAAGGAGATGCAAGTGCTTAATGTGTGGACAGACAATGAAAAAGAAATCTTCAGAGAAAAGTTTTTACAGCATCCAAAAAACTTTGGTTCGATTGCTAGTTACTTAGAACGGAAAAGTGTCGCTGATTGTATACAATATTATTACCTTTCAAAGCACAGTGAGAATTATAAACAACTATTAAGAAAGCATGTTAAGAAAAGAACTCGAGCCCTTGTTAAGCAGCAACAGCAGCAGCAGCAGCAACAACAACAACAGCAGCAGCAATCAGTTAGCCAACAGTCAACTCTAGCAATAAGCAGTAGTTTGACAACGCAACAAAATGTGGCTGTGACTAAGATAAGTCAAAGTGAAAGTGTTGTTAGTGTTATCAACACTGCTGTATCGTATTCATCGTCACAAACTGTTTCTTCATCGGTTGTATCATCAGCTATAGCTTCACCATCACTCGCGGCAAATGTTGCCCAAACATCGAACGGTCCCTGCGAGCCTATAGCGTCTGTAGTTTCTAAGAATGAGAGAACTGATAAAGATATTGAGTTAAGTGAAAATGAGGAGAAAACTGAATGTAGCTCCACGCTACGTTGTTGTCTTTGTGACATTATTGTTGACAACAGTAAATCTCGACAAGTGACTCTGAATAATTGTCATGTTTATGGTGTTGACAGCAGTTTAGTGAAACCTTATACAAGGATTTGTTTGAACTGTAAATTCAAAAATGTGCGACACGAATGTCCACTACCATCATGTAAGACACCTCGACGTAAGATCACAAGACTCAAACCTTTGCCATCAAAATGGTTTGAATTAAAACCAGAGCTGCGCAAAGTATATGCTTTGGATTTAAATATACCGGATGATGCTTCAAAATGCTGTACTCGCTGTGCTATGCGAATATCAAGGCGTATAGGTGCTGTGTCTCCTTCTGCGTCTATGGTTCAGCCTCAAGTTTCCAATCACTCAAATTGGAAAGACGAAGAGATATCTCTGTTTAAAGAAGCGCTGAAACAACATGGTAAGAATTGGTCAGCTGTTGCTTCATTCGTTAATTCAAAGACTCAAAAACAGTGCAAAAAGTTCTATTTTAAATATAAGTACAAATTAAAGCTAGATATTTTGGTAAAATGTTTTCTCGACAACAATGACAATGATGATAAGTTGAATGAGACAGATTCCGAAGAATATTGGAATGAAGCTAGTGATATTGATAGTGAAGAAACATCGAGCGCTGATGAAATGAATGAAAGATCAACCAGTGACACGGCAAGTGCCTCGAGCCCTCCAATTAAAAGCATTGACGAAAAGGAAATGGGGCGTAATGGTAATGATAATTCTTTAGGTGTATCGACAACTTCTCTATACCATGACTTCACCAAGCTTCAAGACTTAAAGGGTTTGAGTGCTTCTCAGGGAAGTTTGAAAAGTGATTACGACAGCAGTGCAACAATGAGTGCCGATGAAGGTCAAGGCAATGGCGAGAGTGACGCCAGAAGTTCGCCAAATGCGAATCCTCCTCCTCGCGCAAATTCTGCAATGCCTGCGTTTCCCAATTCAAACCATATGCTCATTCAAGTAAATGATAAAACACGACCAGCAAGCCATGATGCAGCGTTCTCTGCTGAGGTGAAGTCATCACCCTTGAACTCCAGCATTCGACCTCCTGAAGGTTTAATTGCCCAGCAGCGACAAAGAGTTCCATCATTCTTAATAAATCCAAATGCACCTTCGACACATATTTCACAAATTCATGCACCGGAACCACACAATCAATTTTCGGCTGTGAAGGAGGAACCAACATGTGTCCGCGATTTGATTTATCAAGCAATTGAAATGAGTCTACAGTCGCCCGCCAAAGCGAACAGAAGTATTAGTGCGTCTTCTCTGACTGAAAGCAGGATGCAGCAGCATAACGAAAAAGAAATGAATATGTCCTCGTTTGGTCCCATCGAAGTGAAAAAAGAGCCATGTAACGATTATAAAATACGCTCCACTTCGCCACCTATAGCTCACGAATCCATGAGACTGCAATATCAAAGTTCACAGAATTTACCGCGACCTGAAGGACTTGCAATGATGGCTTCTTATTCGCAGCATCTGAATACAGCGCCATTAAATATACCTGATATGGATAACGAAGTTCAGGATTTAAGTAAAAAAGAAAAACGGACGGAGGCTATCAGTCCACCAAGAAATTACAGTGTCGCTTCTTTAAGGAAAGATAACAAGCCTGTTACTCCGCCATTAGGCATGTCAAATCAAGTTTATGGAGTTATGGGTCCTCCTCCGGCTCATTCAAACCAGATAAATAGAATTTCAACCTCGATGGTCGAGTTGCCTCGTAATGATGAACCTCGTGGTGATATGTTTTACGGTAGAATTTCAGACGGTGCGAGAAGCGAAAAAGTTGCGTATTATATGACAGAAAAAGTAGATACATCAAATATTTGTGATGTCACTTCTCGGCAGTCTTTAAGAATTTCTTCAAACAAAGTTGGAAGTGTTCCTCAACCACCTCCACCTTTAATAGCGTCCAGTAAGCCAGCTCATAATCCGAATGCTCCTCCTCAACATATGGGGAAAATGGGATTTAAAGATAAGCTGACTGTAGCCGCAGTTGGCTCAATAACACAAGGAACCCCTGTGATTTCACAACAGTCATCGGGTGTAAATTCTTACACTCAGGGCAGATACGAAGGATTATTGCGACAGCTACATCCAACGCAGCCTAAAGACTCGGGATCAATTACTCTAGGAACGCCTGTACCTCAAGATCCTGCCAAAAGAAAACCAGATGCAGTTGTCAGAGGCAACTCAGTGTCTAAAAGTTCATTTCCTTCATCGAATGAACACTCGCCGGTGGAACCTTATTATCGAAAACTTTCTCCTTCAAGTCAAGTATACTCATCTCAGCCCGGTCCCTCATATCACCAGATTCCAAATTATGTTAACTCTCAATCTGTTGGAAAGCCTAAATACCATAGTGAATCTCAGCTAAGTTCCAATCAAATAATGATAGACTTCAATACATCGAAACAAATGCAAATTAGAAGAGGAAGTTTTTCGAGTGAAAAGGAAGGACAACCAATATCGCCATCGTTAATGTCAAGGTCTCAGGAATCTAGTTCTCCTCAAGTTCACAATAGAGTTTCTGGCATTTTCCCTTCATATTCCCCTTCAAGTGGTCCTACTATCGTCCAACCTCCAGGACAACCATCTGTTTTCGTACCCGGTGACTTGAGGTATAATAATCCTCATATAGGGTCACCTCTAAATGTACTGCCCGAGAGATGTCCTACTCCAGGAAGTTTAGATCAGTTGTCACCATCACATCAATGGCAGGCAAAAGCTCCTCATCATAGTCCTAACTACATGACGGTAATTATCAGCATTTTCCTCAATATTTCATTCTAACAATCTTTTTTCAACAGTCAAGTCGTCAAAATGTTATTCAGCAATGGAGTTCAACGCGAAAACCTTCAGTGATCCAAGCTCCCAAATCTTCTTCTCCGCGAAATTTAGACTACCGTTCTGAAGTATTAAGCCCAGTGATACAAGGATCAATGAAAAGCGCTTCTCCGAGATTCCAAGTTCCGCCATTGGTTTACCCATCACACGATGCTTTTCAAACACTAGTAAATGCAGCAGCAGCTCAGCAAAGTCTTGCCATCCCGGGTAAAGACGACAGGCGTTCAAGCATTGAAAACGCACCAAAAAGCGATTCACTTTCAAAAAGTGATAAGCAAACTGTTGAAGGACTCGAAAAATCACTTTTAGAAATGCATCAACGACCAAGAGCACTATTTGACTCGACCACCTCTTCTCGATCAAACTATGGAGAAAAATACAATGATGAGAGATATCGATTTTCAGATACAGATCAAAAGAAACTTATGGAAGAAAATTACAGTATTGAGCATAGATCGCGGAATGATTACGATGATAATTTTATGAGCGAAAGAAATCGCCAGTTGAATCCCGAAAGTTTTGGATCTGGCAACATTCGACTTTCAGGCACTCGAGAACCATTTACCAGGGAACAATTTGAACGAGAACTTCGAACTCAAGAAAATTCAAAAAAGATAACAGAACAATTTCAAAAAAGGGAAGAAGTTAACGATTTATCTGTTTCGAATCGTATTCTATCGCGATCACAACTTAATGATGCTGACAATGAAGCAGCCAAAATTTTATCTCATCCTTTTCAAAAAGATAGCTCAAAGCCTGGCCCTTGTCGCACGCTTACTGCTGCAAGTATGATTGATGCTATTATTACGCATACAATTAATCAACCAACAGACAGCAACAATCCAAAAATAATTTCAAGTTCACTTCCTGGGCGACAAAATCCTGATGCATACAAGTATCAACATATGGATAGATCTACTTGTGGAAAAGATGAAGTTATAATTGTATCAGAAAGCAGTGGCTCCGAAAAAGCAAGTTCTTTACATACAATCAATGCGAAAGCACCTCGCGACTCTCAGAAAAATGTCAATTTGAATGAACAAATTGCAACAATGATTTCAAAAAATTATAGCGATCAAAGGCCACATTATGGAGTGAATAATCTAAAACCTGTTGACAACAAACTCCCTATTTCCTATCATCTTAGCAACCATCCTTCTCATTTTGTACCAATAGAAGCGCGCAGTCAGCAGCTTTCTTCTCGACCTTTAGAAGGTATTGCTGCAGCCGTAGCTTCAGTTCCTCACGAAAATAGTATTTCTTCGACAAATCCGAATTGGAAACTTAGAAGGGCATTACAGCCTGACAAAAGTTATGAGCTGGACGACAGACAATCAGTTGGAGTGATCAAAAGTTCATCACCTAAAGATCTTAGACCCACTTGTAGGTCACAAACTCCAAACAAGTCAAGAACACCTGTCTCACATTATAACGTCGAGCCTATTTCTCCTCCTTCACAAAGTACAGAAAGTATTGAACAGTCTCTATCGATGCATAAAACTTCCGCATCAATGTCATGGATGCCACCATCTTCGTCTGAACCACGACCTTCAAACATTCTTCACCCACCTGTACCATATAAACTGATTTCGGCTCCTGATATGTCATCACCGAATAAGACTGGACAAAATCAGTTAGGTCTTTCTCCATTCGATTATGTCAAAAATAGGATCGTCGAAGTCATGAGAACAACCAGTGATGATGGCACTGAAGAAAAGAAAGTATGTCTAGGTGAAAATGTGCAAGAAACCGGCTCCTCTGTTGACAATAACAAAAGTAAAGATGAAGTGGTAGATACAAGGCAAAGTGCTAGTGAACCCTCTCGTCCTTGTTCGCGAGATTCTCCTGGAGCTAAAAATAGAACTTCTTACAGTTCGTCGCATTGTATTAGTAACTCCGAAAATTCCTCGAATCGTAATCATCACGGTTCATTAGATGGCGAATGTTCGAATTGGGTAAAAAAGCAAGAAAGGCCAAGTAACCTTGATTCCCAGCGTGCTCAAGATTTTGACGAAAGCAGCTATATACCGTTGCCAAGAAAAAGATTGCGGTTAAGTGCAGCTGAAAGCTCTTCTTCTGTCTCTAGCCTTGTCGCAGAAAGCTCAGAACCTGCAACGAGTAGCTCTGTAAAAGTTGAGAATGCTGACTCAAATCTTTCAGGAAACATTTCAAGCGCCTCTCAAGCAGATGAAATTAGATCAAAGAATCAAAACGGTATTTCATCTTCTGAGACCAAGCGCGTTGCATCACAATGGGAAGTTAGTTCTGCTGTTACTGACTCTGGAAGTGCAGAGCAATCGATTGATAGTGGTCATGTGGTCGCTGACAGTCCCAGTTCACCAGGAGAAATGGTTATTGACGAGTGTGTGTCAACAGGACCGCAGTCATCTTCATCTCCTGATAAAATTGAATCATCTTCGTTCACTACTGGAAGACGCCATTCCGTTTCTACGACTGCGAATTCATCAGATACTCGAAAGCAAAACTTGGATACACAGGAAAATTCAAATCAAAGCCATTCTGTTACATCCTCTGTGGCTGTGAACAATAAAGAGCGAAAAGCCACTTCGGGAGGAACAAAGTCTCCAAGTTCATCGACTAGTCAGTTGAGACAAGAATTGGCGAACGTAAGCAGTTCAAATATCGGCAGTATCTCAGAAGTGCATGGATTCTATCTTTCATCGTCATCTCCATCGAGCACTGGAAACGCAACCATGTCATCAACTCCAGGAGGTAATCTTTTAAATACGCTTGCCAGTGGTGCTGGGAATAGTTGCGGTAACAATAGGGCTTATGGTACTAACTGTAATATGTATCCTGTACAGATGCATAACTTTTCTTACTCGTCTTTAGTGCGTAATCATGTGACTTGTGGAATTAGCAACACCACCAACAGTAGTACGAACACAACCACGAACAACAATGTACAGTCATCGACAGTAAGTGGAAGCACTTCGGCCACAAGTACAACTGCGAGCTCTGCTCCGCAATATGAACCTCTTTCAGATGATGATATGTAATCAATGTTGAAGACTTCCTCTTCGTTGATTTTGCTGTGATAAAATAATGACTTGTATGTAATTACATAGATAGTATCGTAGGTGCATATGTATTACCGTTAACTGTTCCAAGTCCACTGCCGATGATGTCGCTCATCTCGCCATTTAATGTAAAAATGTCATTTCAGTGCCTTCATCACACTAATTAGCAACACTCTTTAAATGTTGTGTCGTACATGAAACCTAGTATTTACTGTTCTTAATCCACACAATTATCAATAGTTTAGTGGTGCAATTGCTTTACAGTACCGATGCTCACGTATTTTAAAGCCTTTTAGTGTTACTTATCTTTATTTCTGGTTGTGGATCAAGTTGTTGAATGTAAATATTTAAGTATATTCATCCAGTCATATTTTAGGTTGATTAAAGTATTTACTTCACTCTTTCTAAACATTTGTATTATACCATTGCAAGCTTTGTAACATTAAATTACTTTGTTTTTTGCATTTCATTTTTGTGTATTCACAATTCTGAAAATCAATCGATAAAATTGAGTTCATCTCAGCAGCAATTCTAACAATACATCGCGATTTTTCCCGTGTCCCGTTTCCACCTCTAATGTTGGTTTATGGTTAAAATCGTGACTTTTTTTATTTACAAAAAACAAATACAAAATGTGTTTGTCGCGAAGAGCACAGAAATTAGTAAGTTTGACAAATTACTAAGAAAGCAACGTAGATACTCGTGCAGGTCTTGGTAATAATGGTAATGTGAACGGTAATTTGAGGCACATGGTCGTGCCAAACTCGTTAAGAGCAAAGTGACGATTAAAGTTGCGAACACGCAAGTTTTCGGCGAAAGGCGATGTATGTGCATTGAACACACTGTTGTTCTGCACAATAATTGCTATCTCATTGGCGATAGCCCAGTTGCTTATGCTTTTGCTGCAGTTACAAACAGCGAAGTACGAATATTTACGAGTGTGATTCTTCGTACTGTGATTATTATTGATGTGAATGGTGTTGTGGCTAAAGTGCATGCAACAAAATTTTGCACCATTTTCACATTTTTTCAGCACCAATCACGCATAAAATTTGGGTACTTTTCAGAACCAAAATTCACATCCTACTTATGGAATAATTGAAATACAGATTCTACATGCATAAAAGTATTTTTAAGAAACGATTTATATGTGATTTCACGCTCAATCTGCCGATACGCTTATTCTTAAATAAGTGTAAAAATGTGAATTATCATTTACACAACTTTTGAGATCGAATTTGAGATACGTGCACCAGAAAAAAAATTGTATAAAATTCAATTTAAAACCTAGAATCTGAATGAAGTTGATTTCCACGAAAAAATGTGAAGCGAATGTTGCTCTTTCCCAAGCTTAAAGTTTGCCATTTATGATTATTTTATGCTTTCATTAGCAAGTTTCTCAAACTTTAAGCATAATTTAAAAAGAAAAAAGCTAAAATAGATTAAACATAAGATATGAATGCGCTTAGTAGCAATTATTTGTTTGAATGCGTGTTTGGCTCAACTTTTTGCGATATTTTTCAATCGAAAGTAAAACAGCGAAACTTCCTTTAAAAATTGCGCATAAAAATTGAATCAAAAGAGGGCGCTGAAAGCATTTCCAACAGTATAAAAGCAGCCGACACGCGTTCGTATTCTTCCTTTTCCTTTCACACGCAGTAATGGTGAGTGTAACGCGGTTCGCACACGTTTTCTCGTTTGCTAACTTTGAGCTTCGCTTTTGATCTTTAGTCTCACCGAAAATTCAGTGCGCCTCGACACGGCCACTTAGGCTTCCTTCCCAAGAAGCGTAGTCGTCGACATCGCGGAAAGGTGAAGGCTTTCCCGAAAGACGATGCCTCCAAACCCATTCACTTGACTGCGTTCATCGGCTACAAAGCCGGAATGACGCACATCGTGCGTGAAGTGGACAAACCGGGCTCTAAGGTGAACAAAAAAGAAGTGGTCGAAGCGGTCACCATTCTTGAAACACCGCCAATGGTTATTGTCGGCGTTGTAGGCTACATTGAAACACCTAAAGGCCTGCGTGTCTTTAAGACTATCTTCGCCGAGCATTTGAGCGAAGATTGTAGACGACGATTCTACAAGAATTGGTATGTGTTACTCTGTATACATTGAGGATAATTACTCGCAGCGGTTGACACAGCTCCAATGGACGCTTGTCTATGAGCTGAATGAGAACTAACAGCAGTCTCCGCTCCGTTCGATGAGACTGTTAAAATAGTTTGTGTCTGATAGGTATAAGTCAAAGAAAAAGGCTTTTACCAAATACGCAAAGAAATGGCAGGATCCTGTTGGCAAGAAAGAGATCGAGAAAGACTTCGCTCGTATGAAGAAGTATTGCACAGTTATTCGAGTGATCGCTCACACTCAGGTATAATCAGTTGTCGATTCATTGATTACGATAATTCTTATATCGTGATCCTCGCTTTTATAGATGAAATTGATGAGAAAGCGACAGAAGAAAGCGCATATTATGGAGATCCAAGTTAATGGTGGTACCGTTTCCCAGAAGGTCGAATGGGCAAGAAAGCGTTTCGAAACTCCAGTTCCAATCAGCGAAGTTTTCGCTGAAAATGAAATGCTAGATGTGATCGGAGTGACTAAGGGTAAAGGATTCAAAGGTGTAACTAGCAGATGGCATACGAAGAAGTTGCCGAGAAAAACCCACAAAGGTTTGAGAAAAGTTGCTTGTATTGGTGCGTGGCATCCAAGTCGCGTTCAATATTCTGTTGCTCGTGCGGGTCAAAAGGGTTACCACCACAGAACAGAGATAAATAAGAAGATTTATCGCATCGGCAAAGGCATTCACACAAAAGATGGTAAAGTGGTGAAGAACAACGCGGCAACTGATTACGATGCTACCGACAAATCAATTACGCCAATGGTAAGTTAAAGCGCGTGAAGCAAATGTTAACAAAGTGATGATGATTTGGTTATGTGTACAAAAATACACACTGATGTCTAGTGTTGAAAAACTAGGGCGGACTGAGCTTTGTTAACTAATTCACATTTAAGTTTTAAAAAATTAGCGAAATATTTAAACCATTCTTAATTTACAGGGCGGCTTTCCTCACTACGGAGAAGTAAACTGCGATTTCGTTATGTTAAAGGGCTGCATTATGGGTCCTAAGAAGCGAGTCATAACATTGCGAAAGGTTTGTATTTCAGATTTACTAAATTAAATGATGACCACATAGAGCATATAATAGATGACATCTTATGATTATCAATGATAGGCCTGATAATTTTATAACATTTCTTATAAAACTATTCAAATTACTTCACATTCGTATCCTTTTCTGATCATATTTTTAAACATTTTCTAGTCATTATTGGTGCATACAAAACGTTCAGCTCTGGAAAAGATAAACCTCAAGTTTATCGATACAAGCTCGAAATTCGGTCACGGAAGATTCCAGACTCATGCAGAGAAATACACCTTCATGGTAAGAAGGGGCCATGGTCCTTTTAACTTATGATGAATGCATTTTATTGTACTGATTGAATATGTGGATAGCTTATGCTGCCTTCCTTCTGAGACTATGAAATTCGACTTTCTGGATCAGATCATTTATATCAGATTTTTCTTGTAGGGCCCGCGCAAAAAGGATCGACTTCGAGAAGAAAAAGAAAGATCTTAAATAGATTAAAACTTTTAATTCTAATTGAATTAAAGTTTTTTGAAAGAATTAGTGTGTTATTTCTTTAAAGTACATCTTCGCGCTTCACTTTTATATCTTGATCTGCACACCAATCATCTGTGATTGGAATGCAGTTAAAATACTGACACCAAGAACATTCATACACAGGAAATACATAAAACAGGACAAACAAGAGTACGAAAAGGACAGCAACTCCAAATAAACTAGATATTATCAGGGTTATTTTCAACTGCTTTTGGTACGGTTTTATGGTGAGGTAGGGCAGTAAGGCCAATGATAAGAGGAATCCGATGAAAAAACCAAATATGTGAGCGTAATTGTCGACCCAAGGTAAGAGCCCGAAGACGAAAAGAAATCCTGCAATGGCCAATAGTTTAAGAATTGTTTTCTTAGGCTTTTCTATAATTTCCCATGAGTTAATTACTTCCACAATAAGACACGCCAACAAGCCGAATTGAGATCCTGAAGGACCAACCTAGACAAGAATACTCAAGATTCTTCTTTGAATGAGTTTTCAGTTACCTCTGCACGATAAGGTACAAATATCGCACTTGCCAAATTTCCTCCGATACCTAAAGTTTTAAGTTAGTTTTTTCACTCAAATAAGCAAATTACCAGAAACTAAATAAATGATGGCTATTCTTGTAGATCCTGTAAGTTTTTCTATATCCGGCATTATATAAAATTGAACCAAAAATGTAATGAAAAGGTGGAAGAATCTTGACAAATGAATAAAAATATTTAGAATATTTATACGTTAAACGGCAAAAAATGTGTCCAATTTCACGCGTTGTTCTTGGCCCTCGCATAAGAAATTTACGTTGAGAGACTGGCATAGTGGACAATTTTTTGCCGTTTACTGTAATATAAAAATACCCCGCATGGATGAAAAGCGATATAAACAGTCTGTAAAATTGATTTGGAGAATCACGAGAATAAAATGGAATCATTCCACAAATATCTTCTAAACATGAAACCTAAAACATGCGTGAAGAACCTATTTAATCGAACTAAATTTTCACTCAATTTACCTGTGAACATAATGTCGCCTCTTCGTGAAAATAACCGCGGAGAAAATCGCAGTGATCTCGAGTCGTTATTTGACACTGACCATTGATACCGATGCAACATGGTCTACCAATTAAATCGCATGTCATGTGATTGTGTTCACGAATATTCCAACGAATTGGTTTGCGACAAATCTAAAAAGTAAAAATTAAATATTTGAGGGTCAAATTATGTAACCGTTACAGGCCATTGAGTAATATCGTCAGGCCACTCGTACGGAGGGGCAGAAGCCGGCTCTTCACAAAATCTTGGATCTTGACCGCAAACAGAGCCTGAAGTCCTTGGTCTTGAAGAACCTTTTACTTGTATTGGAGGACTTTCTCTGACATTTATACTCCAACGATGCCATGTCGACAACAAAGGCTATGAATTAGATAAAAAGTCATAAAAAGTTTCAGTCTAATAATACTAACAGAACATTTGTCTTTTTCGGTCTGAACGCAACCAGATTCATCGTTGCGAATGCAGCAGGCAGTTTCGTTTTCGTATGCTCTCATTTCCAAAATATGTTCGAAAATTAGCTTATCTTTGCGCATACAAGGAGCGAATTTGGCTCCGAGGTGAATGAGATCAGCCTTCAAAAAACTTGGTAATTCTTTTAAGAATAAGAAAGTGAAATATTTACTGCTCGTGGCCCAACAAATGGATTTTGCGGTTGATAATATTCGACTTGTTGCAATGAAAGACTAGTGACCAAAACAAGACCTTTCTCATGAGATCTTGTAAACCCAAAAGGGCCGAATCCATAAGCGAATACTGCAACCACCAAGACTAGAATTTGTACAGTTGTTACCCAATAAGTGAAATAAGGTCTATGGTCATCTAAATCGTTAATAGTTTTTTTCATTTCTGGCGAAAGATTCTTTTTAAACTTTCGCTTCCAAAAGTTTTTTAAGGAGCTCAAATCAAAACTGCCACTTTTCTCAATTCCATCAACTTCAGTTTCGACAACCTAAATTAAATATTTCAATGTTCAACTCACGAAAAATAAACAAACAAATAACATTGACGGCAAAAAAAATTGCGATTGATTTCAGGAGAATCACAAATTGATGTAATTTTGTTGTAACAAGGTTGAAACTAAAATGGAGAATTTGATTTAAATTTGGTAGGACATTTTCTACATTTTTTCTGTTTATTCGCATTCCAAAATTAAATCAAATTTTTATGATAAAATACAAGATAAACATAAATTGAAACATATATAAGTGCGGTGAAAAATAAAAAATAGAATCAATTGGTGAAAATTTTGCTAATTGAGTTTCAAAAAGTTTGAAGCTCGTATTGAGACAACTTGATTAGTAAAAAAAAAGTAAAAATAAACCGATTTTATATCTTTCTCCTATTTACATGTTAAATATGCAAAAAATCATGATACAAAATTAAACAGAATGTGTAGAGGTGTGATACAAAAAGAAAAAAGACAAAACAAATTGTTTCGTTAAAGTAAATATTGATGCAATTCAATATTCAATTTGTGTCAACATTTAAAGCGAGTCATTAGAATTCTTTATGGTCTGTATCTTTTATGCATTACGACACAAACTGTTCTAGCATACCTCCATCGATATTTTAGCTGCTTTTTGCCTTTTCGGCACTTGATCGCCCGCTAAATGGATAAACGTTTGTCTTTGCTCACTTGCCATCTCAGAAGGCTTAAATGCTGCCGCATACACACTTTCACTTTCATCTCCAACTCCCTCTTCTGCTCTTTGAACTTCTTGTTGTTGTTGCTCTTCCTCTTTCTTACTCTTCAAAGATGACAATCGTTTTTTCAATGTCTAACAAATTTAGCAAACAATGAGTTATCATAATTCTAGAGCTCCTAAATAAATACATTTTTAACAAACACGATGCCATTCAAAGTAAGTTTGTACACAGGTTCTTTTGAAATCGGTTCTTCGTCACTCTCCTCCAAAGCAATGTCTGCAGAAGCAACACGCTGTTTAACAGAAATTCCATCGATAACGTCAAAACCTTCTCTCTGTCTGGATGTATCAAAAGCATCGCTTTCCTAAAAAAAATTGAGGTGATTAACTCAAAAAAACAAAAGAGCCATTGTTACTGTCGCTCAGGGGAGTAGAAGCGGCAGTACCAGGATCAAGGAACATTCACTTTAAAAAGAATATTTTATTGTGGTACTCGAGTTACACACATAAAAGAAAGAATCACTATTTCCAAAGAGAGAAGTGAGAGAGAAAACCGAAGCCGTTCGGCTGAATGTCTGATCGAAGTGAACGTATTTATGCTTACTACTAACTACTAATGTTTCGACGAAGTATTTATAGTGAGAATAATCTTATAGATAATCGTAATCAGGGTGAATCAGGAGAGAACGAGCGGAATAATCCGCGACAGTTACCTTTAATTTTCCGCACTGTCTGTTGAGAAGACGTTTACGTCTCAAAGTCCACTTTTGGTGTTCACTTTCATCGTCATTCACACAGAAAAAATCAGCCGTACTTTTCTTCACACCGTCGACAGCACTGAAAATACTTTTGGTTTATATTTTATAAATGATTATCGAATTTTTACCTCTTCATTGAACTCTTTTTGGAAATATTTCTTCTAATGGCAAATTTTGAAGAGGTCGGTTCTGAGACTTGTCTACGAACCTTTGGATCGCGTTTGGCGTCGAATGGCACATTCGACACTAGATTTGCGCGTCTCTCGTCGAGACTCACTGCACGACGACACTTACTGCCGCTATCCGCGTGTAGCGACGGTTCTTCGATCGATTCTTGCATCAACTCTTTGCTTGCTTCATCCATTCATTTGTGTTTTCACTCAAACGTCCTCCGCGTGGTAGCGTCGCATGCGTTCATTCAAGTGACGCTCATATGGCGTATCGATCGCCGAGTTATTTGAGTTTGGTTTAGTTTATATTTAGCGTATTGATTGCCGGTTTATTCCTTGTATTTCACTTCACTCAAAATCTTTTTTACAATTTTTGCGATTCAATGTGACTTTTCACAATGGTTACTTGTTTGCTCACTTTTTAGTAAAAGATTTTATTTTACGTATTCTGACTGACGTGAGATTATTTTTAAAGACATTAAAGTTTAATGTAAAAAAATTTGAAAATAAAGATGAGAAAATAACATAATTTTGAATTATGGCGATTGAATATGAAAATATAAAACGAAAAAACTTAAAACGAAGCAACTTAAAAGAAACGTTTCACTTATCAATAGATGCTTCGCTGTATCTCTTCAAAAAAATCATTGGGTTACGTTTTGTAGCATCACGATAGAAATCAACAAGATACAGATCTAAAGAGTTTTTCTTTTTTGGTGACGATTTCTCTTTCAGTTCCTTGTATTTTTCTTTTGATCTTTTCATTTTCTTATGAATGTGTGAGTTATTCAATAGGGTTTCATTATTTTTCTTCAGTTGAATTAAAGGCGTATTTTCCGAATCAGAATTAGGATCTAAAGTGGCATTCTTGTGATTCTCACTAGGAGTAGATGAAAAAGCCGGAAGACCATTGAAATTTATTGAATTAACAGTTTTTGTTTTGGTTGATGGTTTATCAATTTTCTTTATGAATTTTTGAATGGAAAATGTTTCGCAATCACTAAACATATCTTCTAAATCATTGCCATTGACACCAATTTTTTTACGCACTTCAGAAAGGAAAGACATAGGATGTGTATCGCTGAAAAGTTTTTTATGTGCCTCTAAATCACTTAAATTCTGCCAGCCATGTGCAGGAAAATAATGACACAACCAGTTAACAATATTTTTAGGAGGTACAAATTGTTTAACTTCTTTGAAGATTTGTTTTCGCTTTGAACTTTGGCTTTCCGCACTTAAATATCTGTATAAAACCCAAACCATAGCAATATATTGATCATTGAGATACGTTGATTTAGCAGTTTTATGCAATGAAACTTCAATAAATGCTTCAAGAAATAGATCGTGACTAAATATTGTCGAATTAGCAACAACGAGCCAAATGCTTGCTTCTTCATTATGACCTAAATAAAATGAAAACATTAAGATTAGAGACATGAATATATGCATCATTTAATGCATTGTGTTTGCATACAGTAAACCGCACAAAAATCTCCCACCCTAGCATGTATATGCGCATTTAGGGTAAGGGATTTTTGTGCGGTTTACTGTAGTACAATAAAAAATATAAATTACCAAGTAAACGGAAAATATCACAAATAACTTCGTTTATGAAAACTTGTTGATCATTTTGAAAGTGAGTTAAGTACACTTTGGTATCTAAATACAAAACCAAAAACTGTCGAAGAAAGTGATTATATGATTGTTGTATCATCGCCTAAAAAGAAATTCGTAGAAAACAGTTTTAAACCAAAGCGGGTTCAAATTACAATTTTGAGCTCGATAGGAAAAAGACGAATGTAAACAAGAATTTGCCGCACTTTATTGCAAACTTTTTCGACTCTAGAAAAAGATGAGATTAGAAGCAATTGGCGCGAAGAAGAACTCACTTTTCGGCATCATTCGAGTCAGTGGCCGATCGAAACTTATCCGAGTAATGTCTGCAGTGCGTGACGCACAGTCAACAAACATTAGTAATCGAGTTTACGAAGAGAAGCACTTACTTTAATACATCGCAAAGGTCGTCTTCGAAATCGAGCGAATCCAATCCGTTCAAAACGGCGTCACAAAAGCTGCGAATCTTCATTATTCGCTTATTTTGCTTTTTCGGTTTCACTCATCTTTCGAAACACGACTCATGAAAGCCGCCATCTGAACGAGGGGTCGCTTAATGAGTGCGCTTCTTCGCGAAAAGATGCTTCACTCTTGTTTTCTGAAAATGCTTTGCGTCTGAAAAGCGGCGAAAATCGCGAACGATGAGAATTGAAAACGTGTGCGACGCTATATTAAACGGTTTAGATTCTCTCGATTTCGAGGACGAGCTTTGTGATGCTTTGAAGTAAGTGCAAAGCGTTTGCTGCTTGCCTATAACGTCCTCTCTCACTGTTCGAATAGGCATTACACGGAGAAATTTCGATCGGCGACCGATTCGAACGATGCTGAAAAGTGAGTTCTTTCCATCGCTACTATTTTATTTCTATTTTCTCTTTTTAGAGTTGAAACAATCAGTAATAAAGTTCGTCAAATTCTTGTCTACATACGACTGTTTCCGATCGAGATGAAAATTGTAATATCAACCTTCATTTTAATCTCTACTCTTTACGAGTTTCTTTTTAGGCAATGATGAAGGAATCGTACTCTAACATTTTCCGAGAGTTTTTAATTTTGTATTTAGATATGAAATTGTTTTTAATCAACTTCCAAAGTGATCAACAAATTTTCATAAATGAAGTTACTTGTGATATGTTTCGTTTGCTTGGTATTTCAAATTTATTGCTTAATATATTTCAAATTACATTTTATTTAGGATGTAACGAAGAAGCTAGCATTTGGATTGTTGCTGCCAAGTCAACAATATTCACTAACAATTCATTTCTTGAATATCTTGTTGATATTTCTTTAGATAAAACTGCAAAATCAGTTTATTCATATGATCAATATACAGCTATGATTTGGGTCTTATATAGATACCTGAGCAGTGAACACCAAAGTTCAAAGAAATCACAAGTCTTTAAAAAAGCTCAAGTGTTTGTACCTCCTAAAAATTTATCTAAGTGGCTTTCTCACTATTTTCCTGAACATGGGTGGCAAAATTTAAACGATTCCGAAGCGCACAAGAAGTTTCTTAATGAGGCTCATCCGAAGAATTTTCTCTCCAAAATGAGGAAGAAAATTGGCATCGATAGTACAGACTTTGAAGATATGTTCGATTGTTCAAAAATGTTTTCCATCCCAGAGTTAAACAATGAATCCAATGAAGAATCATCGAAAATCAACGGTTTTTCATATGAAGATAATCTCGACGCTGAAAAGTTTTACTCGTCGCATTCTGAAGACGATCATCATATTGATGACTCCAGCAATGATAATTATGTTCAAGAAGACGTGTCTATAGAAGAGAGTAATCTTTTTGTGCGATCGCCGGAAAAATCTCGAAAAGAGAATGTAAACAAAAAAAGAAGCAGAACAAAAATAGAGAAAACAAAAAAAAAGAAACGCTCATTAACTCCAAGCAAAAACAAAAAACGAGAAAGAAAAAGTTTCCTTGATTTATATTTAAAAGAGTTTTATAAAAGCTGCACTAAACGAGATCCGATAATCATTTTGAAGCGCTACACTCGTAGCAATCCATAGGCATACATTTGTAAATTGAACATTTTTGTATGAGACGAAAGTGCGAATAAAGCTGTCCCTCACCCCTGAGACGCGAACGTTAGTAAGATGCGGTCCCCGAACGAACAATTAATCTGAGGTCGTGCACATGGCTGACGTCTTGTAAACTGTTCGCGAGAATTCCATTCGATTAACGCTCGTTTCACGCGAATTACTGCTCTCCTTTTTTGCTTACGTTCGCTCACTTTGTGTTAAGTTTGTCGATCGATACGTTCGCATCAAGAACGATGGCTTCGGACGGCGTCAACAATCGAATGCGAATGCTGAACTTCAAGAACAAAGGTCGGGATCAGGACGAGATGCGACGGCGGAGGAATGAAATGACCGTTGAACTTCGCAAGAATCGTCGAGAAGAGACGCTTCTTAAGCGAAGGAATGTACCCGATATCGATGCCACCATTGACGCGGACACCGAGAAAACCGTCGACTTCAGCAGTTTGTCAATGATTGTTCAAAGTGCTGCGAGCAACGACATGGAACTCAAACTGAATGCTGTGAAAGCCGCTCGAAAGCTGCTCTCAAGTGATAAGAATCCACCTATCGACGAGTTGATTATGTCTGGAATCCTACCAATTTTGGTCGAATGTTTAAAAGGCGAGGACTCGCCTCCTCTTCAGTTTGAAGCTGCCTGGGCTTTGACCAACATTGCATCGGGCACCTCGCAGCAGACTCAAGCAGTTGTTGAAGCAGGAGCTGTGCCCATTTTTCTGCAGCTCTTGCACTCAGCAAATGACAATGTCTGTGAACAGGCAGTTTGGGCTTTGGGTAACATAATAGGCGACGGACCTCAATTAAGAGACTACTGTATAAACTTAGGTGTTGTCCGACCTCTCCTTTCCCTCATAGAACCAGATATGTCGCTTTCGTTTCTTCGAAACGTGACTTGGGTAATAGTTAATTTATGTCGAAACAAGGATCCTCCGCCTCCAATTGATACCATAAAAGAACTTTTACCAGCTCTTGCTTATCTCATTCATCATCAAGACTCGACTATTTTAGTTGACACTGTATGGGCCATTTCTTACCTTACTGATGCAGGCAACGATCAGATACAATTAGTGATCGATACTGGAATAATTCCTAATTTAGTACCCCTCTTAAGTCATAAAGATGTAAAGGTTCAGACAGCGGCTTTACGAGCAGTTGGTAACATTGTAACTGGAACTGACGATCAAACCCAAGTGGTTCTAAATTGTAATGCATTGTCACATTTCCATGCTTTATTAAGTCATCCCAAAGAAAAGATTAACAAAGAAGCTGTTTGGTTTTTGTCAAACGTGACTGCTGGAAATCAGCAACAAATTCAAGCCGTAATCGATGCAAATTTGATTCCTCCAATTATTCAACATTTAGCGAAAGGTGAATTCTTAACACAGAGAGAAGCAGCATGGGCTGTTACCAATATGACAATTAGCGGAACCAAGTCTCAAATACAGTATTTGGTCAATGAAAATGTGATCGAGCCTATGTGCAACCTTCTTGGAGTTAAGGATGTTCAAGTGGTTCACGTTGTTTTGGACGGTATCAGAAATATCCTAAAAACGGCAGGCAAAAATTTTTACTCAATTGCTGCTGATATCGAAAAATGTGGAGGTTTAGATAAAATTGAACATTTACAAAATCATGAAAATGAAGACATTTATAAACTTGCTTATGAAATAATCGACCAATATTTCTCTGACGACAATGACGAGGATCCGTCGCTCATGCCGAAAACTGATGCTGGAGGCTTTCAATTCGACCCTCACTCACAATTACCAAATGAAGGATTCAACTTTTGAAATCGTGGATTTTCGGCTAGACTTTCAAGACATGGTTTTAGTTATCTTTTATCCGATTGCAAACTGTAAATTTCATCGAATCTTCAAATGATTTTTTTCATAATTAGCGTTAATTTGTCACGATTCTTTTTCCATATATTTGAATACTGTTTGCAATTGCCTTTCCAATAAATTCTCATTCTGAGTTTTACTGTTTTTCGCAAAAATTATTCGCGTCTTTTTGTTTTTTTTGTAAAAGAATTTGCTCTTTGTTACAATGAATAAAAATTATTCGCCGATTCATTGTTTTTGCCGTTCATTTTCGCTTAAAAAGTTACGAACAAAAAAATTTGAGGCTGATATCGTCTCAAGCTTCTTCATGATTCAATAAATAAAGGAATTCAAAGAATCTTGTTCGTCAACAATTTTTGCTTGCAATCAACACTGCATAAAACACTAATCGACACAAGTTGTTGTCCTATAATGATTTGAAGAATTTCTTGCTCTCAAAAAGTTTTCTGCATTAAAGCCATTTTACTGTTATAAGAAATAATGATAAATAATGATAATTTGACAAATTATCTTTTATGTTTGTTTTTAGCTTTGATGCGCTTTTTAACTCCAACAGCTTCTTCGGTATCATCTTCATCTTCTCCTTTATGCCGCTTTTTCTTCCCGTCCTTTTCTTGCAAATCCTATTTACAAAGAAAAATATGAAGCATTGTGTTGACACAAATCTCTGATGATAAAAGTTTGACCCAAAAAAAACATTCGAAACATTGAAAAAAAGTTGATATCGCACAGTTTTTCGAAAATATATAAGGCCGAGTATTAAATTTCAGGAATTTTAATCTAGAATTTTCATCCGTGATAATTGTTCGTAAATAGAAATTAGTTTTAAATTTTCAAATTGGTTGTTTATAATAAGTTTAATATTAAGAATTCTTTATAGTTCAAATATTTTGTGAGTTGGCAGTTATAAGATTTTGATGACCCATGCATAATAATAAATAAATCAAAGAAATCTAAAAATGCCTTAAATCGTGAGCATATGAGAAAAATGAAAATTTTGAAAAAAAACCGTAGGATATATATGGAATTATCAAAAACAAAAGGAATAAAATTTAACGACTAACTTATCAATCTATAAAACGTAAAATATTGTTGCATTTTATGTGTGAAAAGAATAAAAATATAAAATAAAATGCACTTTACACCTTTATGTGTGTGCGCTGGAATACTATAGTAAGAGATTGAAATTTGCGATTAACTAAATCGAAATCGCGCAAAATAACTTTTGTTTCATTTTTTATCGATTTTGAAAATTTTCAAAAAGCAATGAATAAAAAATGCTTACCAATTTAGCATATCTCTGTGCTTCTGAAACTCTTTCATTTAAAAGCATGACTTCTTCCTCTACTGTTTCAAACAATGGTAATTTCTTTCCAATCAGATTCTCAATTCTTTGATAAAGTTCAACATCGTATTGAGTAACAAAAGTAATGGCCTTTCCGTATCTTCCAGCTCTTGCGGTTCGGCCAACTCTATGGATGTAGTCCTTACTGTGAGTTGGTATGTCGAAATTGATCACTACATCAACATGAGGTATGTCTAGTCCTCTACTTGCGACGTCTGTTGCAATGAGAATTGATCTTGTTTTGGCTTTAAATTTATTCAGTGCTCCTAAGCGTTTTGTTTGTCCCATCTGTCCATGAATTGGAATTGCAGTGAATCCTAAATTTCTTAAAAGAAGAGCTGTCCTATGAGTGTTATTACAAGTGTTGCAAAAAATCATAAAAGAGTTTCCAGATAATTCATTCAAAATATAAACCAAGTACACATCCTAGAACAATTAGTAATCAGAGAAATATAAATAAATACTTTTATATACCTTATATTTGACAGGAATGAATACATAATATTGCTGCAAACTTTCAACCGTCTGATACTTTGAGGACACTTCTATTCTGACAGGATCTCTCAAAGATGCTCTTTGCAGTTTCTGAACTTTTTTAGTCATTGTAGCTGAAAACAAATATGTATTCCTTTCGCGAGGAATGACTTTTAAAATTTTATCCACTTCTTTTTCAAAATCCATATTCAAAATTCGGTCAGCTTCATCGAGCACCAAAAACTTAAGCGTTTTCAAAGTGAAACCTTTAGTGTTTTCTAAATGATCGACAAGTCTTCCAGGAGTGGCGATTATGATGTGCGGCTTTTTTGCCAAAGCCACAGCCTGAGCCATCATTTCCATTCCACCGACGACAACAGCTGATATCATTTATTAATTCTATAACGAATAACATTTTGATGCAGACTTACCGCATTCGAGACCGAATGAAGAGCCCAAAGCTTTGAATTGATCATTGATTTGAAACGCGAGTTCACGCGTTGGCGTTAAAATGAGAGCATACAATCGCTGGGGTCTTTCGAGAAGGAAATGAAGAATTGGCAATGCGAAAGCGCCTGTCTTTCCGGAACCTGTCTCTGCCAAACCGATTATGTCTTTTCCTTTCAATGCGACAGGAATAGTTTCCGTTTGAATTTTCGATGGTTTGTTCCATTTCATAGACTCGCACGCTTCGCACAAAACATCGTTCAGTCCCTGAAAGCAGTCCGATTAAAGCGGAACTCACAATCAACGATTATCTGGTTTACCAATTGTTTGAAAGTGATGTCTTCACAAATTTGGACGCTTTCACTGTCAAAGCGTTGGTCGCCACTTTCTTCACTCATCGCTGCGTTCAACTCTTCGCTCGCCATGTGTTCGTCTCTTTTGACGCCGAAAGTGGCGCTCGAATCGAGATCACAAACTTTACTGTTGTTGTTTGCAGACAGTTCATTTGTTGATTTCAATTAATTGAACAGTCTTTAAATCGAAATGTCTTCAGAAAAGAGCACTTTGGTAAAGGCGAGCAATAACCGCTTTCCAGCATTCGCGGACGGTATGTGTTTCGCTCGTTTCTTTGCTTCTCGCCTTATGCCGCACCATTTAATGTAAAGTGTTTTGCAGTCTTCATTTCGCTACAATTAATCTCTGTTAATTAATCAATTTATGTTTGAAACTCTAAATGTCATTTTGTTCATTCACTCGAAGACAAAAGCGAGTGGAAAGCGCCGTTCGTATTCATTCAAGCTGCCGACACGCAGTTCGGAATGATTGAAAGCTATGTGGAAAAGAAAGCGAATCCGAAATGGCAGAAAGAAATCGATTTGACGCGAAAAGCGATTGAAAAGGCACAGCAAATGCAGACGAAGCCGAAATTCTTCGTAGTTTGCGGCGATTTGGTGGACGCTTTTCCGAATACTCCTCTGAACCAGCCACAAGTTGATGACTTCAAAAAAGTTTTTGCAGAGTTAAAAAGTGACATTCCTCTTATTTGCGTTTGTGGTAATCACGATGTCGGTAACACACCGACTCCAGAGACTGTTGATCTCTATAGACAACGATTCGGCGATGATTATTTCGTTTTTTGGTACGATGGTGTCATGTTTATTGTGCTCAACTCGCAGTATTACGAAGATCGTAGCCAAACAAAAGAAATTGCCGAAAAGCAAGATCAATGGTTGGATGATGTGCTTAAACAAGCGCACAAATATCGACACGTAATTGTATTTCAACATATTCCATGGTTTTTGCAAAAAGCAGATGAGGAAAACGATTATTTCAACATTGAGAAAGATTTGAGAATAAAAATGTTGGACAAGTTTGAGAAAGCCGGTGTAAAGGCAATTTTTTGCGGCCACTATCACCAAAATGCTGGAGGAAAGTATAAGGACATGGAAGTTGTGGTAACTTCTGCGATCGGAGCTCAACTGGGTAACGAAAAGAGCGGTTTTCGAATTGTGAAAGTGTTGGCAAACAAGATCGAACACACTTATTACGAACTTGATTCCGTGCCGAAATGTGTCAATTTTTGAAACGAAGCATAGAAACAATTTGGCAAAATGTTCAAATGAATGTTGAATGAATTGTTTGACGTTTTGATATTAGAATAAAGTCCCCCTTCTTTATTTGCCGGTTTTTTGTCTCATTTTCAAAAATGAAATCTGAACTTTTGTTTTATTCGATAATTTGGACGACGAGCGTTCTTTACTCGTTTTACACATTTGTTGCGTTCACACAGTGTACGGTCACTGCTTAAAAGCATCGAATGAATGCTGTTATTTTGCTTTTCATTTTTACAGCACGCAAACAACAGTTAGACAAAAGCGACTTTCGCGAAGGATGGTTTCTGCATTTGCATAAAGATGTGTCCGATCGCGAGTGGAGTGTGATCACCACTCTATTCATTCGCTATTATCCATCGATAATTGCTTATTTCTTGTTTTCGCAATTGTTTGCCGTCTTCGCACCAAAGGTCACTATTTTTTCTTTTATTTTGTCGCATTTAAAATCTCTAAACGCTCTATGATTACGCTCGTTGATTGTTGATTGCACAAATAAGTAGTAATCTGTTCTAAAAAAGTTCACTGTGCATAATACAAACATGAAATAACTGCTATCGTCTCGAAATGAAAGTGCGAAAAACAAACGATTCACCAACTATCAAATTTAGCATTTTCGACCTTTGAAAAAGAAATTATTTATGCTTTACGCAGATTGTCATTTGACGGATGGCATTTGAAGCTTTTAGTATTTAAAATCTGTCTCATTGATATCAGGCATTTCATCAACTCTTTACATTACTCTTTTACAGCTACGCATTTATTTTCTTATCACTTTTGGTTCTTCAATGATTCAAAGTATTTTATCGACGAAAGCATTGGTTTTTGTTTGGAGCAACATTTTAATTGCCATTCTGATTCATCTCACGTCAATACGTTCTCTATGTTACATTTTTTTCTTATCAATTATCGCTGTATTGCACCGAGAGCCATTCGCGATAATAAAAAATTACTTACTTCTCGATGAAGATCAATCCTTTCTGTTTGAAGTTTCCGTTGCATGGCTCAATGCTCGATGTTTAAGCTTCAGCATAGATCGCATTCACAAAACTTCCTTAACTTTTCACGACTTTTTGTTAATCACCTCTTATTGCCTGTATTTACCATCATTCTTCACTGGACCAATAAATGATTACTTATCTTTTGTCTCTGTAAGTTTAAAATTTACTCAAATTGTGGTTAATTTTACAACTCATTTATTAGAACATAACAAATGAAAGCACCCATCAAAGTTCGCATACTATGAGGAGATCCTTACTCAACATTGCTCGTTATTTATTCTGGGCTCTTATTTTAGATATGCTTTTGCATTTCGTTTATTCTTCTTCAGTTTATTACAATTTCCATATCTTAAGTTCTTTCAACGCTTGGGAACTAAGCGGCTTTGGTTACGCCTTGCCCTGCCTATTTTATTTAAAATATTTAGTGATTTACGGATTTGTAGGTGCTATTGCCGCAGCTGACGGTATTTCAATGCCTTCACCTCCGAAATGCATAACAAGGATCCACTTGTGTTCATATCTTTGGAGGCATTTTGATAGAGGCTTGCATTTGTGGCTTTTAAAGTAAATTACAGAACTTCTCTTATTTCTTGCTTATTTTTAATTTTTAAGGTATTTTTATAAACCTGTGATAAATGGCCAGTGGACTTTCTTACGCAGAGTATTCGGAACTGCAGTTTGCTTTGCTTGCGTTGGTTTATGGCACGGAATCGATACTGCAATAATTGTATGGTGCCTCTTAAGTTTTATGGGTGTCATTATTGAAAATTTTGGATCAATTCTCGAAGATTTGAACATTGTAAAGCAGGCGAAAGTAAGTGAAAATTTTGCAAAACAAGTTAATTGTAGAAATTATATTCACTATTCACTAGTTTTAAATGAACATTTTAAATCAAGTTTAATTTACTGACTTTAATTATTGAAAGTATAACTCTAGAAAGGTCAGTTACCAGAAAGACATTTTTTGAACACTTGACTGACTACTATAAATATTCTGGCAAGAGACTCTTTCGGGAAACTGACCCCACTTCTATTCATACGGTTGACTTGAACTTGTTTTTATAAAAAAAAATAACTTAATTTTCATTTTTGTACAGTGTCATATAACAAGAGCGACAGAAAGAAGATTGCGTGCTCTATTCGCAACACCTTTCTTCATAATGTTAATTATATCAAATATATTCTTTCTATCAAACTATGAAATCGGCTTTATCTTTGTACGAAAACTACTTCATTTTCCAAACCCAATGTTAACGATTTTTATAATTATGTTTACTGGTTGTAATGTTTCCATGTATTGGATGAATAGAGATCTAAATTAAAAAATACGAAAAGAAATTTGAATTCACATAAAAATCTGATTGCAAGAAAAACGGTAGGAACGTGTTAGTTTTGTCGCCATTCCAATGCGTAACTAAAACGGGATAGAAATGCACGGCCGACAATGTTTCTATCTAGTAATCCTAATTAATGCTATTACCGAGACGCGTGATCCATACAGCTTCACACTGGCTTCTATTAATTTAATACTTAAGCAAATAACTTATTAACAATGAGAAAAACACGATGAATATAATAACGCGGGTATCGCTGTTGCGAAACAAGTGCAGAGAGCAAGTAAACTACGGGCTTCAAAAATACAATCAAGGTATATAAGAAAGAAAGTAAACAAAACTTACGTGAGTAGGGACTACTTTTCGCCATATCTGTTTTTCATGGTTTAAAAAGTGAATACAGAAGAGAAGCTAAAAATTTTTAAAATAAAAAGTAGATTTATAAGAAGGCAAAATATGAACGATTTATTGAACGAGATATTTTCGTTCAAACAATTTGTTATCGATATTAAATTTTTATATCATATGAAAGATATTGTTTTAAATAAAGGATTGTTCTAATAATTTTGTTATATGAATTTCTAAAATAATTGAACAGAAGTTTACACATTTTTTTTTTATTCGGATTCAGTCTCAGATTCAGTATCATTTGCTATAATCTCTCCGAAGTTAAATGTTGGCGATATATTCCCTCCCAAATATTGCAATCGTTCCTGAACAACAAAATTAATCATACTATAATTGGGTGACAACCAAAAAGTTATTTATCTCTCTTCCCAAAAAACTGATTTATTTCAATATCAACTGCATGGACAAGATAAGCAACTTTTTGGCTTTCACTGTACACTCTTGTCCAATAAAATCTTTCATTTTAGTTTAAACGCGGTTTACTGCAAAGCAATAAATTGAAAGATTTTTCTGGACATGAGTGTACAAACTCAACCTACTTCGTAAGGCAAAAGTGTTTTCGGTTTAGTGTTACTTCCCAAAATTTTCTTTGCCAAAGCGCCAACTTCAATTATGTCATTTTGTTCGAATACAAGCGCATCATCGTCATCATTAGCGCCTTCAAAATAAATCAAATCATTTTCATTTGTACCAAAAAGCTCTTCGCCAGAACATCTGATGCCTTATTTTTGAAAAGGCACATAGAAATATTTGCCAACTTTTATTTAATTACCTGAAAGTTGCTGTGTTTGGAGATCAGAGGAAATGTGCGGAGAGTTAGAATTGGCCTTGGTGGTTTGCGGATTATTAGATGGGCTATCAGCAGTTCTTTGTTTGGATTGCATCATTGGTCGCTTAGAATTATTATCTTCAATATTTTCATCTGAATCTTCGAAATCAGAGCCCAGATCAGTAATATCTTGCTGTGTATATGTAATGTTAATACTAGAGATTTCACCAAAATCGGGCGCAGCGTTGTTTATGTTTTCCACTCGAGTTTGAGGCAAAACGCTAACAATGTTATCGGAAGTTGTACGTGACTCAATTGTTGATTGACTACTTCTAATAAAATTCTTCGAATTTAATAGATTTTTAAGACTTAATTAAGCGATTGGCAAAAATAAAGCTTAATTTTCAGTGAGAAGTGACATTCAAGATAGTTTTAGCTTAATTTAACGTTAGGATTAAGTTTTACAAAATTAAAAATGCGTATGTAATTGAGCTGACGTGAGATGCAAAAATAAACACATAAACAAACAATAAATAACTCAATAGTTTTTATAAGGCCATAATCAACGACATTAAGTAATGTGCTCAAATTTTGCCAAACGTTAACAGTAAAAAATACTTACCGTGGTGCAGTGACATCACTAATGTTAAATTCTTTAGAAAATTGTGAAGATATTTGGACAGCTTCAAAACATTCAGAAACATTCATTGTAGCCAAAACCAATTTTGCTGTGTAAAATCGTTGTTTTAAAATGACATGAATAGGCTTTCCGCTCCCTTCGAGAAAAAACGTGACCAAGCTGCTTTTAGGGTCAATAAAATTAAGGAAAATTTTCAAAGGTTTCAGGTTAAAAATAATTTTAACAATGTCTTCAATAGCCAATTCGTCAAAATCATCACGATGGAACTTAAAATTTGTTTGAAATGATGCATTATCCTTCATGTCGTAATTCTGGAACTTTACAGCAGCAGACGATGCAATCATTAAAACGAAATCAACACCTTTGATGAAGTTGTGAAACCCTCCTAACAGAACTCTAATTGGGGTAGAGTTATAGCAAAAATTTTAGAAAGTTGTCCTACTTTGCTGAAACGACAATTTTAGAGGCAGATTCATTTTGCGGAAGTTGATGCATGCGTGAATCAATTTCCAAAAATGGAAGTTCAAATTTTTTCTTAACAGCTTGAAAATATCAAAATAAAAGTGAAAGAATGAGAGAAAAATACTCACAATTTTTCAGTTCCATTTTGACCACGCAAAAGTCTTCACTCTCCCTGATATCCATTAGAAGGTGAATTAACTTTCTTTCCAGCGAGTTAGGTGAACGGAAAACAAGAAAGCACGACTGAAGAATAGTATTTTAGCAGTGTAATAAACTTATGTGATCTGGGAAAGTAATTTGTGTTGCTCGTTGATATGAAAAGGGAAACTTCAACTAAACTGCTATCAAAATGGATAAGCCTAAACAAATTTCAATATTTCGAAATGAAAGGGGAAGTTACGTAACAAGAACAATGCGTAATCAAATTTAAAAGTTTATGCCAACTAAATTAAATAGTAGGGATAACATATTTAATCTGAATATCTGATAGCATAGCTTTAAAGTTCATTGAAGTGATGCTTTCAAGTTTTAAAAAGTTTGACAATGTTCAATTGAATGTATTTATTTCAAAAGGGTGTATTGCGCTTTACAATACATTGTTAGATAAGCCCTTTTAAAATAAATTCAATTGTGAAATAAAACAAAAATGTGTCAAACAGTCAAAAGCGAACAAGATTATTGTAAAGTATTGACAATATGTCACTGTGTCTTGACTCATGTTTTCAATTATCTTTTATGGCATTTGAAAACAAAGCAAAAGTTTTCACAAGTTTTAAAGTACCTTTGAAGACAATTTGCACTGCACACATTCGGGTTCATACTGGGCGAAGAAATTGCGAGCGAAAAAAATTGAATACGACACTGTCTTATCTTTATTTATCGCTTGAATTGTGAGCTGAATTAAAAAAGCAAATGAATAAAAATGCAGAAGTGTTGAAATGAAAAAGGCGAAACTAACCCCGTCATCAGTTGCGTCGAAAAACAATTCATCGGCTAAACGCGCTCCTGTCACCACTGCTTTCGAGAATACTGTTTAACAAAGATTTGTTTCTTAGGTTTTCACTCAACGATAGATTCAAATTCTTACCTTTTATGCAATTGTTTGAAACGATAAATTTCATTTTAACACTCTTTTCGTTCACTCTTCACTTCTTTTCGCTTTTGGCGCAATAAAAGGGGCCAAGTATTAATTGCAGTCATTGTGCTGAGCGATCACCGCTTTCTAACAAGGGAAGGTTTTCGACTGTCCTATCTAACCTATGGTGAAACAACTTTTTTATATGTATTTGAGGACGAAAAAACAATGACCTACGTCACTTTTGTGTGCGAACATTCCTTTATAGTTAAAAATGAATTTTATGTTATCCAGCAAAATTTTTAAAAATTTCTTATTAGCTACAGGCAAATTTGTACTATTACACTGTATACATTGTTATACTTTACCTGCGACGTTGAGAATCCACATTTGATTTAGGCTTGTATTAAAATTTGAATGAAATTTTTTCATTGTATTTTGAAAAATACTAAAGCTTAATAAGTATGATTCACAAATTAATAATAATGTTTAAATTTAATTCCTTGAAAAATGAGTGAAGCAATAGCGCCAAAATAATGAAAGTAAATGTAAAAGAATATTAGTAGTAAATTGCTTTTTAACCTAAGACAAATAAAATTAATTTTTAACATTTTTCTTCAAAAACAGAATTCCATTTTTGTTTAACTTCTGCGATTTTTTCTTCTGGTAGCCACTTGCAGTATTCTGAAAGCAAATCTGAAAGGCAATTTAAAAATTGAATAAGCTTAAAATACCAATTCTTAAATAAATTATTTTTGTTTTTTTTTTTTTTTTTGCTTGAATTAATCAAGGAACTTACATGAAGGCTCTTCACGTAAAATCAATTCCAGGCGCGTCCTAGAATCACACTTTTTCGAAAGAAGAGCTGACAAAATTTCCTCAGTTCTAGGTTGTAGTTTGGCCCAAGATTTGACCATTATAGACGGACTTGAAAGAAGTAAAGCTTTATATTGAGAGAAAAACGGAAGAACTTCTCCTTCCAAAACAAACTTGGCAAACCATTTTATTTTTTCCACCCCATACGGAAATTCTATCTCAGTTTGCGGAATTTGCCATGCATAAGCTCCAAAAACTGCCGTAACATGGCATAAAACTTGATCAGTCGCTTTATTGTACCGTGGAGGAGGATTTTCCAATGGCTTTGAAAAAGTACATAAACGAGGAGCGAATTTCGGAAGCCATTCAGGTTCAATTGCAACAACGTCTAGAGGCATTTTTAAAAGTGAAAAAAGTAAATAAAAAAAATTAATTTACTTCTCATGTATAAGCGTGTAGTCTCGTAGATTTCTTGATAAATAACCATTTCTGGCTTTAACTCATATAAAGCCGAAGTTTGTGGAAGATGGACAATGCTTTCAGTTTCTATCGACTAATAAATTAAAAACGATAATGAAAGTTAATTTAGCTTTGAACTCTGCTTTATCATTTGATAAATTCAAAACTTACTTTATAACAATTTTTAAATTTCTTGTGGCTTTCAGGCAATTCATCTTCTGGTATTCTCCTTTAAAAGTTTTTTAAAATTTTATTAAGTCTAATATTTTTTAATGATAAATTATACTTTGCAACGTGGTCAAATAATCCTGATAGCATAAGTTGTCTCAATAATTTTGCCTCGACATCCGTTGGAGGTTCCATTTCTAAATTTAAAGATAATTGCTGCTCCACCATCAAGGCATTTACTGTTAAAAAGAAAATTAGTGCGAAGAAAAATTGACTAGAAATCTCACCACTTGCTGTTAATTGTCGTCTGAGTTTGTGAATTTCTACCATTGCTTTATAACGTAAACCATATTTTTCCATTAATTTTGGAGAACAATTAACAAATTCAGAGGCTCCAACTGCTTTGAGTAAGACCATGACATCTCCGAGTAGAAGCGAGTTACCCTTTTAGCACGAAAATATCAATAAATGAAAATTGCATTTTGATCTTACCACTCCTGCCCACTTTTTCCTTAAATTTTTCCAATTTTGATTTACACTTTTAATACTCGATTCTTCACTTTCTTCAACACTGAAACAATCATCAATGAAAATGTGCTGAATAGTAAGGGCCGAAATGATAGCAATTGCATAACATAAAAAATCTTGTTCTGCTGCCAAAACCAACATCTTTGCATATCTAGGATTTAAGGGAAAATAGGCCATTGCTTTACCAAGAGGAGTAATTTTTGTTAATGACAGTTGGCTTTTAATGGAACTAAGAGAATGAGTTTCGCGTCGCAAATCGTCCAAAGCTCCTAATAGCATCAATCTCTGTTCACTTGCTTTTAGAGCTTCGCTCGATGGCGGAGTTGGAAATGGAAAATTACACACATTGTCTATATTCATTGACTAAAGAAATAAATATTTTAAGATTGAGGGTTTTTTTTAAGATAGTATTACTTTCATTTGAAGAACTAAATCATCTACAGGTTTTGTACAAATTTCTGGATCTGAAAACTCAGGAAACTGTTCTTTAAAAACAGAGGATGAATATAATCTGTAGAAAAACGGATTTGAGGAAAAGTCAACAATATAATAATAGTACCTAAAACAATGACCATTGCTTACACGTCCTGCTCGTCCAGCTCTTTGGTTAGCAGAGGCTTTAGATGTCCAAGTAATAATCATAGTTGAGATGCCGGTAACTTTATCATATACTTTGGATTTTACTTTGCCCGTATCCACAACATATTTTATATTTGGAATTGTTAGAGAAGTTTCAGCAACATTTGTCGCCACTATGCACAATCGACTTCCTTCAGGAGGCGGCTCAAAAACCAAAGCTTGTTTATTTTCAGGGAGCTTTGCGTACAGTGGCAGACAATAAATGGGCTTCAATTCTAAAGAATGTAAGTCACTTTCTATATCTTGTTCGGAAACATCTTCGTTTTCTGATAAATCCGATGAATCGCTGGCCTCAGAAAGTGGTTGGTAACTAGAAAAAGTCAAAAATAATACTTCTAGTAAAAAGAAAATAAATATAATATTTACTTGTCAAGATTAATGATAGGCATTAGGTCACTTAAAGTCTTGACTCTTCGTTTGGGTTTGCGTTTAGTCGTTTTTTCGGTATTTTGGTTAGACTTTTCACAATTCTTTTTATCACTGTGAACGATGTAATTCTTTTTGTCACTCTGTCTGGAGTAAGTTCGTCTTATTTTAGCACACAATGCATTGACTTCTTGTTGACCAGTGACAAAAATGAGAATTCCTCCTTCAGGATATTTTTGATGAATGGAACAAACTTTAAGATATGCTTCATGAATATAATCTTCTGGAGTTCTTTTTGAAAAATGAATTGTAACAGAATATTGTCTTGATGAAACCTGATATGTAAGAATTTAATAAAGGATGCATTTGATAATGGTCCTTACTTTTAAAACACGTGGTTCGGTTTTGAAAAGATTTGAATTACGAGTAAAATCTTCTATTCTTAATGTTGCCGACATTATAATCAGATGTAGAGGAGAACCTTTCTATAAAGTTTGAAAATGAGTAAAATATTTTGCGACTCGGAAAATTACTTTATATCTCAAAGGCACGATTCTTGACAATAAACCAATGAGAATATCTGAGTACAAGCTTCTTTCGTGAGCTTCGTCGATGATAATAACGGAAAATGAAGACAATAAAAAATCCTAAAATTAAATAACAATGAAAATAACTCTTATTCGAAGAGCAGACTTTGTTTACTTTTTGAACTTCTCGCAGCAAAACACCATCAGTCATATAACATATTTTCGTTTCTGGACTGATGTTTCCATCGAATCTTATTTGGTAAGAAACTATATCACCCGAAACATTCATTTCATATGCTACACGCTTTGACATATTTATCGCAGCCACTCTTCGTGGTTCAGTAATTGCGATTTTTTGTGACTTCGAATAACCAGCTTCATATAAAAATTGTGGTACTTGAGTGGTTTTTCCTGATCCTGTTTCACCACAAATAATTACGACTGGATTATAGCGTATCGCTTCCATTATAATCTGCTCCTCAGCTAGTATTGGCAGTGATAATCGTGCTTTTTCAACAATTTCTAAACGATGAATAGGAACAAAAACAGCTGGCTCAGATGTTTTTTCTAATTTTTCTCTCTTTTCTGTTGCCTTATTCTCATCTATAAGTTTATCTCGATTTGATTCTTCACTTTTTGCTTTATTTGAAGAATCAACATTTTCTATTTCATTTTCTGTACTTTTTACTGAATGAACATTTTGAATCTCTGATTTTGATGAAGTTTCTGGATTACTTAAGTTTTCAACTTCTTTTTCACAAGATTCATTGTTATCATCATCTTCGTCTTCAGATGCGTCATCATCATCATTCTCTGATCGTTCAAAACCGATAATATTTGGATCTTTAGATTCAGAAAAATCATCAGCTTCATTATTCTTTCCCCCACTGACGGATTTTAATCTTTTTAACTTTTCTGAACTTGAAGCTGATTCAGTGTCAGCAAATATCCTAAAATATAAAAAATCGTTAGAAAAGGTTAAAATGCGCTGATTTTGATAGTTGAAAAATTATGCTTATTGCATTTCTAAAATCTGCAAATTTGAAATTAAAAATAGGATAAAAGTCAAACCTTTTTAATCCTCTTGTTTGCATTTTGTTCACCGACGACATTTTTTCATATTCTTGAGATGGAATTTGATATTTTTTGAGTTCGGCAATAATAGTTTTCCTCTAAAATGTATTTTAAGCGGCAATTTTTAGTAAATCACAAAAGCGATCACTCACATCTTCGATAAGCTGTTTTCGTTTTAAAATTTTCTCAAGTTTTTTACGCTTTTTCTTTGAAAGCTTTTTAGGTTTGCTCTCAACCATTTGTTTGTTAGCTTCTGAATTTTGTTTACTCTTTTTCGAAGGCAGCACCAATTGATTGCACTCGTCATATTTAGAACTGTCGACTTCGAGTTCAATCTGTAATCAAAGTTTGAAAAAGATGAAATGTAAATAAGGCAAAAATGAATTGAATTTTAGGAATAGAAGAGCACAGGAAGTACAGGAATCATAATTTGCTATGCCGGTTTCGTGGTGAAGTAATCGACATTAGAGCGGATTCACGGGCAGGGATTTTCGAGGATTATATTGGACACAAGAACAGACAAAATTGGAATACAAAAATTGGAATATGACAAAGTTGAATGTGGAATCACAAAATAGGAATGCAGGCTGTTATTTGTTTGTTTGAAAATTAAATTAGAAAAATTAAAATGTTTTAACTCGAACTCAGAAAGATCATATTTTTTAAAAATGGCGGTTTTAAAATGCGGGTTAAAAAAGTGAAAACCTTAAATACCTTTTCGGAGAGAGATGAATCCTCATTTGTTTTACGCTCGTTTGATTTCTGTTGTTTCAAACTTTGTTTACGCTGCTTTCGTGCCATTTTCAGCCGCACGTGGCTCTCAACACGGGACCGTGCTTTAAATGAGCGCGTTTGCTTTATTAGATTTTCACGAATATATTAAGTTTAATAATGAATATAAAATGTGTTTATGTAAAGTAATTTATATTTCAAGTTGTTACAGCTTTATCAACGCAATCGTTTCTTTTAAAAGCCTCAATCACTGAATAATAACGGATTTCGGCTTTGAAAAGCGTATTCGCGTATAAACAGATCATAGATTTGCTGTTTTTATTTATTCGATGAGATTTTTAAAGAGTATAAAACAAAAAGAAATCTTTGACCAAGTTTGACCGTAAAATTATTTTAGTCGTTGAATTATTATGAACATTTTTGATGGATTTAAGTAGGAACGAAAAAAAATGAAAAATTTGCAAAACAAATCTTTTAAGTGTTATAATCATATAACATTCAAAGATTACTTCTTTGAATTCTTTTTCGATTTTCTTGTCTTACGGTCTATGAACTTTTGCAAATCACGTTCGTTGGATTGCATCGTAGCACTAGTTTTCTCCGAGTTTTTGATGTGTTCGTTCATGAGTGCATTTAAGGTGTTTGTTGTTGCATGAACTTTCG
Organism: Dinothrombium tinctorium; assembly: GCA_003675995.1. NCBI lineage: Eukaryota > Metazoa > Arthropoda > Arachnida > Trombidiformes > Trombidiidae > Dinothrombium > Dinothrombium tinctorium. Next base: position 6,467 of record NCKU01000340.1, on the reverse strand, counting down.
CAGCTATGCTATCCAGAAACGCTTTTAGATTACGAGAAGCTAATTCTGCCTCTTCGTCATATAACTTGACTTTGTTTTCATAGCTTCAAAAAAGTTTAGAAATGATTTAGTCTGATTTTCGATTTTATTTTTATGCTTACTCTCGTTTTAACTTTTGCAATTTCTCATTTAACTCTTCTTCCAAACGACGAATTTTTATTTCCTTCATCTTCACCTCGTTCTGTTTTTCATTACATTCTTCTTTCAATAATTTCCACTCACGTTTTTGGCTCTAAATGAAAAAATTTCATTTAATTTGAGTGGTTAATAAAGAGTGCTTTAAAATCTTTCAGATTAAGGTCTTACTTCTCTCAGCTCGTTCAATTCGGCTGACAGTCTTTGTTTCTCTTCCTCTTGCGCCTTAATGATTGTTTTCATTTCTTCAATTTTCAAGTCAATGTCGTGCATATTTTGTTGATCCGTTAACAAGACATTTACTTGTAAAGAAGTGACCAGCTCGTCAATCAAACTTTTCAACTTGTGAGCAATCGAGGCTAACTGAGCGCGATCCTCGCCGGCTTTCGATTTCAATCCTGGCTCTGACAAACTTGCCATTATTTTCGTCCATTCACAAGTCTCCACAAACTTAACAATTGGCTCAACATACGAGTGCATGGATGAAGCAGTGAAAATTTCTTTCAAAGCGTTGAAACAAGAATTCATGTCAGCCATGGATTTACGTAAGCCATCTTCTTTTCTTTTTAATTCCAACTCCATAGTTCTTATTTCTTTCTTCACATCCTCGATTTCCCCTTTAGCTTCATTCAACAAGCTTTCTACTTGCTTTTGTCGATCTTTTGCCCACTTAAGGTCATTCATATCGAACTTTTGTTGTCTCAATTCGCTCAAAACACCGTCTAATTTTGCTTCGAGAGCTTTTATTTCTGTCTCTTTGTTCTCAGTCGTTTTCGAAATTTCATCCAAGTTTTCTCTTTTCAATTTTATGTGTTCAATCATTTGTTGATTATATTCTTCCATTTTTCTTGCTCCTTCTTCATACTCACGTAAGATAGCGGGTATTTTCTTTTGCTCTTCAATTTCTTCGTTAATTCGAATTACTTCCTTCTCCAAAGCCTCTTGCTCCTCTATTAATTCATCAATCGATTCTTCTTTCCCAAATTTATTTTGTGCCATTAAAATATTGAATTCTCGGACTCTTTCGGGGTCTTTTTCGAGTTCACTAATATTATTCAGACAAAATCTGAGAATTTCTCTCTTTGGATTTATTTCCTCAAAGTTTGGTGGAAGCAAAATTTGTTCAGGTTTCACTTTAAGTGAGTACTGAAAATAATGTAAAATGTGTTTTGAGTAAGAGTTCAAAAGAGTTAAATTCTTACATTTACAACATCCACAAGCCATTCAAAAGCACCAAGCAACTGGCCACGAGCGCTGTTACTTGCAGCAGAGACAATGCTTGATTTGTTTATTTGAAATGGGTAACCTAACAATTTTAATAGTTTGGGCACCTCGATTTCGATTGGTATAACTTTCAATTTTGGATCCAAAAATGAGAATAAAAACTATGCAACAAAATTAAAAATAATAAAGAAATTAATCTATCTTACTTCAAAAACATGCATTATTTCTAATGATGTCATCGATCGGAGAAAGGTTTTCGTTATTGGAAATCTGTAACCATTTTCAGTCAGAAACTAGAAAAAAATTAACCAATTAGTTAATTAGTTAAACGAGTTCCATTTGAAGATAAGAGTAAATTATGAAAGATTAAAAAAGTTTAACATGAAATAGTTTTCCTTAAATTTCTCAACAACCTTTCAAGTCATGTAAAAAAATGAGTTTTAAGACAGAAAAGAGAACAGAAATAATTTATTGTTTGAACATAAGTAGTATTTTGATTCTAGAATTTTACCTCAATCACTTTTGTGATGCATTGTTGGTGGTAATTACGATCGTTGAGCGGACGATTGTCTTTAATATAGCGCCTGTCACCAATAATACTACTCTTGCGTGCAGAGCGAGAAGAAGAAGCTGTGCCAAAGTTAAGAGAAGGCCTTTTGAAAACATTAAAGTGTGCGAAACAATGAACCGCAATTCATACTAACCGTAATTGCTGAGGAGTGAATGAAAATCCAGGCTTCACAGTGGTTTTTCTATTCGAGCTAAATGTAAGCGACGGCTTCTGACCACTGAATATTGATTTGCGATTAACCGACGAAGGTTGAAATGAAGAGGTAACCGATGGACGAAAGCCACGGACACCAAGCAGCAGACCGGAGTCCGTGCCTTGCGACAGTTTGCGAGCGGACAAATAAGAAGTCGGCGCAGCACTGTGTGTAATTTTCTTTTGCTGGGCGGACAATTGCGACGGTTGAAAACGAGAGGCACACGGAATGCGACTCTTGTTATCCATTTTTGCATTCGTTTCGCTGCCGTTTCGCGCGTTTTGCTTTTGCGCTCGATTCGAGTGCAGCCGAAATACGGCTCGAAGCTAACGCGAAATAGTGAAAGAGTGCGCTGAGTGCGCCTTCCTTTTCCGCTTTCGCCGTTCAAAACGAAAAAATGGTTTGTTTTTCGAAAACTTCAATTTTTCAATTTTTAATTCGTTTTTATTTAAATCGTAGACCTCAAAACGCAGAAACAACGGTCGATCGAAGCACGGACGCGGACACGTGAAACCAGTTCGTTGCACCAATTGTGCTCGTTGTGTGCCCAAAGACAAGGCAATCAAGAAGTTTGTGGTTCGAAACATTGTGGAAGCGGCCGCAGTTAGAGACATCACTGATGCCAGCGTTTACGAATGTAAGCTTCGTTCTCACCTATCAGTTCGACTGATTCTGTCTTTGCAGCCTATCCTTTGCCGAAACTGTACGCGAAGTTACACTATTGCGTCTCGTGCGCTATCCACTCGAAGATCGTTAGAAATCGATCGAAGGAAGAGCGTAAAATAAGGACACCACCGCCGCGATATGGTGCGCAAAAGATGGTCAGCGCTGAGGGCAGACCGGGCGCGGGTCCGACGAGAATTATCGCAAAATAAATTTGTATTGAATGTTTAAGTTAATAAAAACGAAAATGAAGTGTGAAACGACGGGTTTCGCTTTTATTTCACTAAACTGGATTAACATTAAACACTTAGGATGACGGAGGTGGGGGTGGAGGTGGTGGAGGGATCACTAAGTTTGACATAGTGAGTGCCGAGTTAGGAGGTGGTGGTGGCGGTGGTGGTGGTTGTACCACACCGGGAGGCAGCGGAGGCTGGTGCACCCCTTGCATTGAAACGTATGCAGACCATGCATTCGAAGCTTGGGTAGACGGCGGAGGAGGTGGTGGAGGGGGAGGGGGTAAGGGTGGCGGTGGTACGGGAGCAATGTTACTGCCGGTTGATGGTTGACCCCACATTCCTATAAACAAAAAAATATAAATTTAGGATCTTTTTAGGCAAAGAACATACCTTGTTGCATCCACGAGCCACTTTGAGCTTGCGAGTATATTTGCGAATAAGAATCACTCGCAATGCTGCCATAAGCTTCACTGCCAACTGATGTGACACTAGCTGTGCTACCGTACCCATAGGCTGTCGGTTGCATTGGTGACCAGAATGATTGCTGCATTAACTGTGAATTATCGCGAGACCAAGTGTTACTTTGTTGGCTCTGTGGCAAAAGACTTGGCGTTGGCAGCAATGGTTGCGAATGAGTACTATTAGTCTGTGTTGGAGCAGGAAGCAACGCTCGTGGAGCTGAAGTCGAAGTTGAACCTGTTGATGACAGGCTCGATGTGCTCAAACTGACACCTGTTTTCGGCGGCGGTGGAGGCCCTTCGCCCAACTCCGCCATTAATGACATATATTCCTCGTCTATCTTTGATTGATTAGTGACTCCTGTTGTCTTTTTCTCTTTACAGTCTTTGGAAATATGGCCTGTCGCTCCGCAATTGGTGCAAATTACGTTATTAGTAACATTAGGCTTATCGGGACATTGCCAACTGCGATGAGCTGTTGAGCCACAATTAGAACATCGAGGTCCATCACTTTCACGCAATGTGCCGTTTAGAAGAGCGAGTTCTCGCAGTTGCATTCTTCTCAAATCATTCTGACTTTCAGGAACTTCAATCCCTTGTCTAATTACTTCTTTAATCTAAATTCAATCAAAAAGATTAAATATGTATGTAACAGAGTTTAGTTTACCTTTGCAACAGCTTTTGCAACTGAATCGTGAGTACCAGCAGTAATAAACGCGTGCAGCGGTTCATCTTCACCTGGCATCGGTTGACCATCTTTTCTTCCAATTTTACCTTCCTTTACCGACCCTTTGCCGCGAATTATTATTTTAGCCCCGGTCTTCAAGTAAAGTCGAATAAAAGTTGGTATATAAATAAGTAAATACTTACCTCTTTCTCCATAGCCTTTAGGGTGTTGCCTCGTGGGCCAATTAACAAGCCAACAAAGTTAATATCAGGATATTCTTCTTGTGGAATCAATACCTTTTCACTAATTTTTTGCTGTGGTGGCCTGCGGTAATGTAAAACTCAGATAAAATGAATTATTAAAAATCCTAATTTACTTGTAATCCGGTGGGGGCTTGTAGCCAGGATTCATCTGAATCATTTGCTGTATGAGAGCGTGTCTTTCGTCTTCAATTTTTTTCCTGGTTCTAAACTCGCGAGTATTTAATCGTTTACCTTCATTGTTATAAATGGGCTCAGGTGAAGGGGATCTGAAATAAAGATTTGGTTACTGCATTCTTTTTTACGCTAAACTAAAGGAAGCGAGGAAATAAGTTTACGACTCGTGTGTTATTATCTCTACTTTTTCGGTTCCTATTAAGAAAATCATTAAATCATTAATTAATAATCAAACTGTATTCGCAAGAATTCGCCTAAAACAGAAACGATTAATGCTGAAATTAAATTTATGTACAATTAATAATTGCTGTAAATTGAAATTTGACAAATTTGGTAATATTAAAATATATATGTTGGAACGCAAAGCTCCACACGTTGCGTTAGCCTCGAACCTACTCTTAAAAAACTCAACAATTAAAATTACTAAAAATTTTGAAAAAAAAAAATAATTAAACTTAGGGATTAAAAAAGTGTAAAAAGTGGTCTTTCTCTTCAAACCTTTCTTCAGGATTCACGGGTATTCCAAGATCTCCTGTTCGCAAACGTCTGCTCATCTCTTCAATTTGCAGTTGAACTGAAAATGAACGGGTTATAAAATGGGGCCGAAATGACCCCCAACAAATTAATCACAGCTCGATTAACATGAAAAGCGTAAATTGGCAGTATACATTCACTTACCTCTTCGTTTTTGAAACGAATCAATATTAAATAAAACTAAAATGCAAGCGAATAACCATTGAAAAACTTACGCAAATAAATTTTCTCCTGTTCAGGGGTCAGATTCGTGGGAAGCATTGTGGGCATTCCTGGAATGATCACCTTCTCGTTATCGCCTCCTCCCCATCGGCTCTTTCGCTTCCGCTTTCGATCGCCTTCAGATGATCGCGAACTCGAGTCTGCAAAGCTCAATGCTTGAAAATGGATCGAAACTGCGATTTCACTCACGAGAATCGTTGCTGTTCGCATCATATTCGAACTCGCGTTTAGAGCCACGGTTGGTTTGTTCCTCGTAATGCGACTTTCCCATTTCTCGTCGCTTTCTAAAAGAGATTTATTTCGCCGCTTTCAATCGTCATTCACAGCTGCGACCGCAATTATGCTTTCCGTCGTCTCGCTTTTCACACTCTTATCTTAGATTTTCTCCGCTTTGAAAATGTCTGAAAAGGGTCGACTCCTGATTACGGCTTGAGATCGTGGTGAGAGCAACCAATTTCTTCGAGTAAAAACCTTCGTTTATGTAATTCTCCTCTGTAAGAATCTTTCAACAGCGGTTCTCTGCGAAAGGCATTTTTAATGTGTCCTCAATCGGATGCAGTCACTTGTCTCCGCGTTCAATGCATTCTCGATTCGCGCTTCATTCGCATTTTTATCAATCATTTGTCAATGCTTTTTCTCTTCCTTTCACTTCGAATATTCATTTTGTACTCGAATATTTCCGAACGTTTATCAGCGCTCAATGTTCCGTAGCGCTCACTTTCAACTTTGCATTTCTAGTCAAAAGTCGTTAAAAGTTGAAATATCGAAATTTATCGCGATTAAATTTACGGTCATCAAATATGTATTCATCTCTCATTTATCATTGATTTAAATGGATAAAATCGCGTACTTCATTCTTTAGAAAACAATTCCATTTTTACTTTCTTGTCACCTTGAAAGCGCAATAGTTTAAATACAGTCGCTGAAAAAATATGTGCAAGACTTTTTGTATTTTACAGAACCCCTGCTGCCATCTACATTTATGTTTAAGTATCAACTTTTGTTGTAAATTTTCGATAAATAGATGGCAGCAGGGGTTCCGTAAGCTGAATTAAACACGTTTTTTAGTGTACTACAGTAGTTTTATG
>NCKU01000339.1:0-46294 GCA_003675995.1 Dinothrombium tinctorium | reverse complement strand
GTAGACATAATCGCTCGATTTCTCAATAAGAGAGCTGCTTGAAATTATTTCCTGCAAACATAAAGTAAAATCATTTCATTAAAAATTTCTCACAAACCTCCATTGTGGTGGGTTTGCAGAGAAAAATATTAGGAGTAAAGCCAAGATCCAATCGAAAAATTCCTTCTTTTGCGTACTGCTTCGCAAGCTTGATCAACATTGAGTGAATCACTTTATATTAAATCACAAATTTAAATCGTATTTGTTAACTTAATCTTGTACTCACTTTCATTTGATGGTATATCTTTAGCGTGAAACAAATTGCTGTGTCCAAAAATTGGCTTCCAATTAGCGGGCGTCGGAATATCATCAAACTGCGAGTAATATTTTCGCCATCCAATAAACTTTTGCACGCATCTGACTATGATTCCTAATGTTAGAGCTAAAATGGTGTAAATAGAGATATAACTGGTGGCTGAGATGTCTAGAGACATTATTTAATTTAAAAACTTATTTGAAGTAAAACTGTTTGTTCCAAACACTTTCGATTTCAACTWAATTTACTTAACAATTAAGGTTTATTTATATCGAAAACATTTCATATGGTGTTTACCTGGTGAATATAACCTCTTCAATAGAAACCTATTGTGGAGGTGAAAATTTCAAAGTTAATTGAAATTGCGTGCGCTCGAATTTTACGAGAAATGCGAATCACGTATTTACGTAAATAAAAACAATTAGATTCCAACTAAATAGTTTCGCTCGATCTTTGTAATAACTTTAGATTAAATTGCAATTCAGTGAAAGTGCAAAATTATGCAATGATAACTCATTATAACGAATTTTTGTTCGTTTCATGTCTCAGCTATTTTTTAATTTACATACATAAATTATAATCACTCTTTTTGTTATTTTTTCAAAGAAATTTGTGTAGGTCCATTCACATATAAAGTATTTAAGATTTTTTTTTTCTTACTGATTTTGCCAGCATCTTCATATTTGGAACGAAAAATTGTTTGATTTCGTTACACGACCGAGATAAGAATATATTTTCTCGAATTCAAGCAATTTCTTAGTTAAATCAAAACACTTGTATTCAAAGAAATCATTGGTTTACAAATTTTCAATTCTGCACATTTATGTTTTCAAACGACTTAGTCCATGTTGCTTACTTTTTCATTCAGTTTTTCATCAATTGGTGTCTGCAACATTTGATATGCTTCTTATATGTGTGTGTATATATGATGAAACGTCGTTTAATTTAGAAAGAAAACTTTTTTGCCACATAATTTCGATCAGTATCGAATGTAAACATTTTTTAATTTTTTAGTTATATCAATTCTCTAAAGTCTCTCTAAATCGTATTTCGAATTTCGATTTCAAAATCAATAAAGATTGAGAGAATTTTCATGATTTGAAACATAGAATTTTTCGTTCTTGTGTATTGTATGTCATAAATAATTTAATTAAATTAAATAAAATTTGAAACTCTCGACTTTTAAGACTCTGAATAGTTTTAAGTTTTATTTAACTTAAAAAATTATAACTTTGCTGATATATGTTTCAATTTTTTAATTATTCGTTTGCTTATGCCGAACAATTACAAAATGCTGGTGTGAATTGTTACAYCAACTTTCAACTTTAARGAAAATGTTATATTTAACAAGAAACAAGAAAACATTTAAGTGCAAAGGTAGAGTTTTTCAAAAAGAAATTTTTCAACTATAACTTTTGTCAAATGTTAACCTTTTGAATAACATATTGAAACTGATTTCGATTACACAAAATGCTCGTCATCAAACCTTGAATGCAAGCGTCACGCAATTTTTTATAATTCGAGAGAAGTTTAGCGAATTAAATTTTGCGACCTCATTCAGTCTGCTTCTGCGAACATTTCATGATGATAAATAATTTCTGAAAATGATTGCATAATATATAAAAGCTATTCTTCCAAAAATTTATGGCACTCGATTTCAATGTTTTACGAAATGTTTAGATTTCAATTTCGCACTTCTTTCATTTGTCAATACAGTTCGCAACATTTGCAGAATTCTAATTGGATGAAATGTAGTGACGATTGTTTGCATTTGTTTCTGAGGAAGGCTTTATTTAACAATTAAACCAACGAACATTTTTAATTGTGTCTCATTTCAATAGATCAGTGTTAACCAGAAAGAATTGTAAATTAGAATGGAGTTTGAAAACAAAGTTGTTCTGGTCACCGGTAAACTGAAACTTTGATTTAACATAGCTTTCAAATCAACTCAATTTAGGTTCTAGCTCTGGTATTGGAGAACAAATCGCTCTCGACTTTGCGAAAAATGGAGCGAAAGTTGTTGTTACAGGACGAAATCAGGAAAGGGTTGAGGCAGTTCGCAACAAATGTTCTCAGATATCACCAAATCAACAACGAGTACGAATTAGAATCGCATGTTCATTGTTAACGTTAACTCTTTAGGCGATCGGAGTGATTGCGGATCTCACTGACGATAGCGAAATGCGAAAATTGATTGAATCGACAATTATTGAATTTGGCCAACTCGATGTTCTCGTCAACAATGCTGGCACAGTCAAATTTGTTGCTGTAGATGATCCATCTCTTATAACAGCTTGCGATGCACAATACAGGAACAACCTGAGACCTTATATTTACTTATCAAACTTAGCGATTCCACATTTAATTAAAACGAAAGGCTGCATTGTAAACATTTCAAGCACTTCAGCTCTTAAGCCGGTGAGTATTGAGAATATTTTTATTCGAATTCAACTATTCTTATCTTTAAGGAACCAGAAATGCTTCCGATAAATGTGATCGATGCTGGTAAAGATATGGTGACAAGATCAATGGCTTTGGAGTTGGGACCAAAAGGCGTTCGCGTAAACAGCGTACAACCAGGCTGGATCAAGACTCCAATGTATGAAAAAGAAGGTTTAGTGTTCGAAGAACTTGAAGGCTTTGCAAAGCAACCTCTGAAAAAAGTTGGCCTTCCAGAAGATGTATCGCATTGTGTGCTCTTCTTGGCTTCATCGAAAGCAGCTTTTATCACTGGTACATGTTTGCAAACTGATGCCGGGTTACTCGATGCTTGATAGCGCGATATTGAAACTCGCAATGTTCAACTCAGAAATAATTTTCTTAAATAATATGATTATCAGACCTGGAAAAAGAATTTTTTCCACTCAAAACTTAACAATTTATTAACAAAATAGATAATCATTTATTCCAATTATTATGTCTAATTTTTAAATAAAATTTGCATTAAATTCGTTAAAAACCGTTTGCATCGGTAAAAAGACCTATAAATAGAATTTAATACAGATTCTGAAAAAGCTTCTGACCGAATTACAAATAGACACCTCGAGAATAGCGCTTTTGTTTCACAAACAGCCTCAAAATGTCGTTGTAAAGTTTTTTTGAAACGAGGGATCTGTCAAAAAAATGTCGAAAACGCATTTTTAAATTTTAATTATAACTTTTTTAGGTGCTGATTGAAAAACACTGCTTCAGGGCAAAACGTACGATCGGCACATAACTCAATTGAGTGACAAAAAAGCGAAACTGAGTTTAAAGTGCGAATCGACCAAATTTAAGAAAAATGAACGTCTTGAGGACAAAATTAGCAAAGATTGTCGACTCGACGCTTTCGATGCAATGTTGATTAATGTCTCACAAGTCGGTTGGGTTCATAGGTTTAGGAAACATGGGCTCAAACATGTCTAAACATTTGTTGAACAAAGGCCATAAGCTGGATGTATACGACGTGAACCCCCACGTAATGAATGCAATGGCCAAACAGACAATAGACAAACTTCATCGAGTACCGCCGATTTGGCGGCAAGATGCGAATAGTGTTTATAATGGTTCTAAAAGGCAAAAAAGTGTTGCAAGTCTACGCCGGCAGCAGTGGCATATTGTCCAAAAGAAAATAGTTTTCATGGACACGCCAGTCACCGAAACTTTGCCTGCTGCGAAAGCAGGTGCATTGACTGTTTTGGTGGTAAGGCTTCCGATGTTGAAGCAGTAAAAGATATGTACGGGGAATAAAGTGGTGCACTGCGGCGAAATAGAATTGGGATCAGCCCCAATGATCTGCAGTAACATGATGGTCATAATTTCTTTGCGGGGTATGAGCGAAACACTAAACTTGGCTCAGATTCTAGGCTTACATATTTACATGTGTCCATAATCTAACAGTATTACATTATTGGCATTACGAATTGTTAGGTGCTACGGAATGATTAAAATTTTAAACATAAGCTCGGGTCGTGCGTGAGTCTCTGAAATATATAATCCTGTTCCCTGAGTAATAGAAAATGTTCCTGCTGGAAATGAATATGAACATGGATTTTCAACCAAACTGTTTGCAAAGGACCTCAGATTGGCCCAAAATGTTGACTATAGGAGCCATTTTCCTATCCCATTAGACTCACGCTCGCATATAATGTATCGAATAATGCTAAACAACAATTTTACACAGCAAGACTTTTCGATCTCTTATCAATTCATAAAAGAGAAAAAGGTAAGCAATAGTTATTTCCAAACAAATTTAATCAACCGCGGAACAAGTCATGCTTTCTGATCGTGAATTTTTACAAAATATTTTTTCAAAATTAAGTTCTAAGAGCTTAAATTCTCGCTATGCAATCTTCTTTTAAATAATCTTGTTATTCACTCAAAATCAGAGAAAATGAAAATGATTTACTGTCCAATATCTATTTGGTTGTCGATGAGAACAAAAAATTATGTCAAAATAATTACAAAGGTTGTCGAATATAGAAAATAATGATTGTTGAAAAAAAAATTTGATTCCTAATTTTTGGTCAGACTTTCAAGCTTCTCAGATAACCTTCGATTTGTAAAGGTTCGAGTGCAAATCATTGAACTTTGCTCAAATTATTTAAAAAATTATTTTTGGCGGTTTCTTGCAGGAGTTCGTGCTTTGAATTTCTTTAAACGTTTCGCCACCTTGTCTATTTGCTTTATCAAACAAGTTGCAGGATACAATTGAAATAAATTTCTAGTGTCACGCTTAGACTGGTGATTTGTGACGGCTATCAATTCTTGTCATTAAGTAATTTAAATGTTATTGCTAAGCAAAATTTGATGCAAATAAACTGAATGAATCGAATTAATATTTTTATTTTTATTTCCTATTTAAAACCTAAAAAAGTAAAGTAATCACAATTGATTTTTAAATTCCGTCATATTTACGTCATTCTGCATCTCAAAAATGAAAGTGAAACTAAATGTTTTATAGGTTTGATTAAAACTTCAGCCTCGACAAGCTGATGGTTATGTTATCAGCAGAAATTCATTGAAAATAGTGAATGTAGCCAAATATTTTTTCATTAGAAATCAAAGTGTAATTTTATCTAACATGTGAGTCCCATGGTTTGAACATGACGTATAAAGCAATTGTTGGGATCAGTTTATCTAAAAGCAAATGAGATCAATTCACTCACAAATGAAAATCTTACTCAAATGATTGCAAAAGTAGAAATGTTAATTTAGCACTTTTTTCAAGAAAATGAACATTTAAAACTTTATGAAATGATTTTTATTTAACTTGCTCAAGTAAAACGAAAATTGATCATAAATATTTAAAATAATGATTTTAAAACAACGAAAAAAAATTACAAAATCATTTTTTAGCATTGTACAAATTATAATAATTGCCTCTTTTAGCAATTAGTGAGTGATGAGTGCCCTCTTCAACAACTTTTCCAGCTTTGATCACAAAGATTTTATCAGAGTTTTGAATAGTTGAAAGTCTGTGTGCTATCACAATACAAGTTCTGCCGATCATTGCTTCGTTAAGAGCTTCCTGCACAAGTCTTTCACTTTCTGAATCCAACGCACTCGTCGCCTCATCTAACAGAAGGATTACTGGATTGCGAACTAATGCTCTTGCGATCGCAACTCGCTGCTTTTGCCCACCACTTAATTGTGCACCTTTGTCTCCCACATGCGTGTCGTATCCGGCAGGTAAATTCTTTATAAATTCATGCACATTAGCTTTCTTAGCTGCTTCAATAATCTCAGGTATTGTAACTTCTCTAGAGTTGTCACCATAAGCAATATTCTCTGCTATACTATAGCTAAATAAAATGGGTTCTTGCTGCACTAGACCAATTTTGGATCGCAGCCATTCAACATTAAATTTTCGAATATCGACATTATCTACATACTGTTGAGAGAAAATATTTAAACAGAGAACTTGACATCACTTACTTACGATGAGACCGTGATCGCAATCATAAAATCTTTCCAATAACTGAATCGTAGTACTCTTACCACATCCACTGGCACCAACTAAAGCTACTGCTTGCCCTTTGTCCACCGAGAAAGTGATTTCTTTAAATACTTGCGCATCTTTGCGAGTGGGATAGGAAAAGCTAACTTTATTGAAGTCAATTTTGCCTTCAAAAGATTTAAATGTGAGTCCATTTCTATTTCCATCAAAAATTTTTGGTTTCCGATCGAGTAATTTAAATATATTTACTGCAGCTCGTTTGCCTTTTTGATAATCAGATGAGAAGGCCACGGCTTGTCCAAGAAGTGAAGTACCGTAAACAATTCCTTCAACTACCCTAAATTGATGAGCAGACAGTTCGATAAAAATAGTTGAATTAGATGAACATACTTGAAAATGCTTTTATATTCTTTGATGAGTCCGTCATAAAACAATTTACTGCCGTACCACAGGCCGGCAGAGAAACTAAACGACATAATGCTTTGAGAAAAGCCTAGAACCAAACCGCGCAAATGGCATTTCAATTTTGTTTTCTTAAATTGTTTGATCAATTCATTTTCGTATTTCAGATAAAACGTGTTCTCTCTACGCAATGAAGCCACAGTTCGAATACAACTCAATGCTTCAACGGCCAGCTTAAAATTTGTTTTAGTTTTAAAAGGTTATCCGATCAAAATTTCAGAAAAACATACTTTAGAGGAGCCTTCTCTTGCATCAGACGCACTTTGTAACTGTGCAGCCAGAATTTGAGTTTCAAAATAAGCAGCTAGCAACAAGATGGGCACAAAAGCGAGTACGACAAGTCCTAATTTCCACTGAAAATATAGAGCCAAAAATATGAATCCCATGGCACAAAAGCAGGCTTGAAGCATGATTGCTATTCTTGAACCAGCAGCCTATTGACGAAAAGTTTATTTAAATCAAATACTTATTTCATAACAATCCATACCCCATTGACTTCAGATGTGTCCGATGAAAGTCGAGAACATAAAGCTCCAACACTATTTGAGGTGTCATCAAAAAATTCCATATCTTGACGAAGGTATGCGTGAAAACATTTTATGCGAAGTTTCATTGTTATTCTTTCACCGATTGCACCAAATATGTAAACCTTTTATCAATCAGATTCTTAAAAAGTGATGCAAAGGTGAACTAATATGTACCTGTAAGAACGATGCAAGGCCTGATGCAATACCCAGAGCAACAAACATAATAGCGAATGTGACAGTTTTTTGTTGAATCACTGATGTATTTTTATTCTCTAAAGAACCTAGAATTTCACCAAAAATTACTCCATAAAGTGGATATGAAATTCCCATTACAGCCGAACTCAAGCATCCAAGTAAAAATGAATATTTATAATGTAAAACCATTGAAATTAATCTTTTCATGGCAGATCTAAAAATCATCACTTCTTCTTCGACAGCTTCACTTTTTTCACTTTTGTATTCTGTGCTTGCAACACTTAAAGTGCGATCTAATTTCACTACACCGTTTGCAATGTCTACCTCTTCAAACTCAGTTTCATCTGTTTCTTGCTCTTGACTCTTCACAAGTTGATAATACAAACCTCTATCAGCCATCAGTCCTGAATGAGAGCCGATTTCTCTGACAATACCTTTTTCAATAACTACAATTTTATCTGCTGCTTGAACAGTGGATAATCTGTGCGCAACGATCACAGTTGTTCTTCCTTGACTTGCTCTGTCAAGAGCACTCTGAACCAGAGCCTCGCTTTCAAAGTCAAGTGCAGAGGTGGCTTCATCGAGAAGAAGAATCTTTGGCTTTCTGACCAATGCCCTTGCGATTGCAATTCTTTGTTTTTGGCCACCACTTAATTGGGCTCCTCGCTCTCCAATTATGGTGTTGTAACCCATCGGAAGTTTTGAAATGAAGTCATGGGCATTTGCATCGATAGCGGCTTCCTCAATTGCTCGCTGTGTTGCTGACGGATTACCCAAACGAATATTTTCTGCGATTGTCATACCGAAAAGCACTGGTTCTTGACCTACCACTCCGATCTGCTCTCGAAGCCATCCGATATTTAAATCTCGAATATCAATATCATCAAATAAAATGTCTCCATGATTTGGATCATAAAATCTTTGCAGCATTTGAATGCAAGTACTTTTACCGCATCCGCTTGGGCCGACTAGCGCGACCGTTTCTCCAGGATTAATGGTGAGGCTAAAGCCTCTAAGAATCTTAACATTAGGTCGCGAAGGATAATTGAAGAATACATTTCGGAATGCTATCTTTCCTTTCAACTCATTTAATACTTTTCCAGTGATAGAATAGCTGTCGATTTTAGGCTTTCTTTCGATCGTTTCAAAAACTTTGATGGCAGCTGCCCGGCCAACATTTATAGCTTCAATATATGGCGACGCTTGACCAATGTACAGCGAGCCGACTAGAACGTTAAAAAAGACGATCGTCAAGTGACTAAGTTCATAATCTTCCTCAACAATCAATTTAACTCCGAACCAAAAAGTAAGTGCATAACTTGCGTAAGTGAAAAACCACATGACGCCATTTCCGAGACCTGTGTAAAAATTTCTTTTGATTCCGCTTTTTTTCACAGGCTCTAAATTTTGGGAATATCGATTCACTTCCTTTTCCTCTCCTCCAAATGCAACAACGGTTCGAATTGCTGACAGCACTTCTTCCGCTATTGAACCTGACTTTCCGTAAGCAGCAGTCTCTTGTATCGTAACTGTTGCTTGCATCTGTTAAGATTAGTTCAGCTCAAACAACATAAACAATGTTCGTTTCGGTTACCTTAGCGATGATCGCTTGAGCCACGGCCACAACAGGCATTGTGGCGAATGCGACCAAAGTCAACTTCCAGCCGTATAAAAATGCAAATATCACTGCGAGTAAAGTGCAGGAGAAGCAATAAATGGTGAGACCAACCTTGTCGCCAATTGCTTCTTGAATTCGGGCCAAATCTCTATTAACAGAGTCTTAAGTTTTAGTTAAATTAAATCAAATAAATTAACTCACGTAGTCATTTTAATCGCGAAATCCTTGCTATCTTCGAGATCGAACCATTCAATATCCTGTCCGAGAGCCGCTCGGAAAAATTTCAATCGAATTCGGTGCGCTTGATTGTTCGCTGCTAGACTAAACATGCTCACGGTAATGTAACAAAAAACGAGAAAGTAGAGACCATTTAAAACCAAGGCGAAGCCGTAAAAATTAATCTCACGAAAAAAATCGTTGCTTATTCTTTCGTAATCTGTTGAATTCATTTGATTTATCTCAAATGGATTTGAATCATTAATTTGCCAATGAGTTTGATTAAGTCGGATAATTTCTTTTCCTTCTTCGTACAAAGTTTTGTTGACCAAAACGAATGAATCGTTCACAACTCTCGTATCACCGTGTATCGAATCGAAATAGCGATCTCTTTCGCGCGAGAAAACGACAAATGTTTGCAGCATTTCTCCATAGAATACAGTCATCAACGGGAAACCGGCGCCCAGAAATAAGCCAGCGATCGATCCGAATGCGATCAAAATTTTATCGAGAAGAGTCGCAAAGCGAAACTACAAGTAAAAGTAAATAATTTCAAGTGTTGATTTTTTTCTAAAGTTTCTTACGAGTGAAAAAAATGAGACGGGCTTCCGTTCATTTTCGCCGTTTTCTCTACTAGGAGAAAAAAAATCATTTGATTTTAATCTTCGCTTAAACTTGAAAACTCACGACATTGCTTCACATCAATTGTTAACGCTGAACGTTGTGAACTGAGAAAGCGAATTAGAGTCGAATACAATGCTTCACTTTTTATCGTTTCCACACACAAACGTAGTGAGATTAGTCGTGTTGCGTTTAAGTGGCGTAATTTAGATTGAAGCTTTATGATCGTTTCTTGAATTTATTTTCACGACTTACGAATTAGACATCACTCGAGATTTTGTGGTTAGAAACCAGTTAATAGAATTTTGTCTATCGATAAAAATTTTTCATTCAAAAAGTGGGTAAGTACGATGATCAAAATTGCAACACTCGTGTCGAGGCTCGAATTCATATGCCGTTTATGCACAAGCTTTATCTATAATAGAAATTCAATAGGAATTAATCGATTTGTTTAAATTGATCCATGATAAAAATGAAACAACATACAAATTCACATTAATTTCTTATCATTTATTGTGAAATTTTAACCGTTACTAGCAAAAAAATGTTTCATTGTTCCCTGCAACACAATTTCGATTGAAATCAAATTAATAATTGAACTGATTTCAATTAATCCCTTTTATATCTGAATTAAAAATGAAAAATCAAGTGCGAGAATTTAACATGGTTGTATCAGACCTCATGCTCTGTTATACATTTGAAAAATAATGTATAATTAGTTGAATAAAAAATGGCGATAAAATATTTCTCAGGAAAAGATCAATTTTGTTTTAAAAATACCTGATAGAAATAGAAAACTCGATTATTGCTAAGAGAAAATTCTTTGAATTCTTTGATCCGAAATCGCTTTCTTTTTTTAGAGTTTACAACAATAATAATTACATAAAAACTTTAATAAAGCATGTCATTGAAATGCGTTAATAAAATGTCATTGAATTACCTATAGGTGGCTACGAGAAAAATACTCTAATTACAACCAAATAAAATTTTTCATTTGTTTTATCAAGCAATAAGGGGTAGATATTCCATCAAATAGCTTAATATTAAGTTGAATCGATAAGATGTAACATTGTTTGTATGCTGCGATGACAATGAATTAATTTAATGATCAATGAAAAAATTCAACGTTCGTAATCAAGGTATTTTTCAAAGATTCTTTTAATTAATAAAAATAGGTTTAAAAACACTGAATAAGTATTTTTGAGGTAAAAATAAATTTTGAGTTTAAATTTCTAATAAAAAGATTTACCCCTTTGAACACAAATACATATTATTTAATTCATTAAACGAACCCATTATTAATATTTACATTGTATATACTTGTTTAGTATTTTTAAACCTATTTTTGATAAAAAAATATGATTATTCCTTTTTTACTAAAAATTTTTGATAATTAAAACCCATTCAATTACCCATTACAAAACATTGTTATTTTTAGTAAGTTATTTTTCAAATAACGAAGCTCGATTTCAAATTAAAAATTTTACAAATTATTACACTTAATGCGAAGTACTATTCGAATTAAAAATTTTGTTGGCAAGCTTTGCCTGGAGCTAATGAGAAATTTTTAAAAATTTAGCGCGTTAACATAAAATTCAATTTTTGATCATAGAGGAATGTCCACACGCAAAAATGACGTCGGCCATTGTTTTTCTCGTCCCTGAATACAAACAATTTGCGTATTAAGAATTACTCTCATAATATGTGTTACTTGCGCGTGAAGCAAGTTATTCCCAGGCAAACTTTAACAATTAATCTATGCCGAAAATGTCGTTTTTCAAACTTGGACCAAATCTCAATCTATTTTCACCCGGTTTGTTTTAAATGAAATTATGTTCAATTACTATTTTATGATAGATGTGAGATAATTCTGTATTAAAATACTGAAAAACTGTCTTTTAGGTGTTTTAATACAAATAACAATCGAGATAAAAATAAAAACATCAAGCACATAATGAGTTTTAACATTTAAGACAAACTGGATGAAAATCAGTTGAGATTCCGGTAACATCGAAAAAACAAAATTTTTCACCATAGACTTAATGTTAATAACTTGCTTCACGCGCAAAACTCGCACCTATGATGGGTAATTCTTAATACACACATGAAGTTCTGTCTACATATTAAGTTTCATTGAAATCGGGACAGGGAAAATTTTTTCCTTGTCAGCAAAACTAATTGAAACACACGACAATTAACTATCACAAAAGCTTTCCGTAATTGTAAAATGAAAATCCTGATTGCTCAATCATAAAAATTTATACTCTTATAAGTTTTCTCTAATCGCATGGCCATTCCTTTTCTCTCACAGGAATGGAGTATTTTTAATTTAATCGTAAAAACTTCTACGAATCAAGTAGGAAGATAAAGAATCACATGAATCGCATTTTGAAAATAATAACAAACATCCTTAAAAAAATCTTCCATAAAAAATGCACTGAAATAAGTCACAACTTAAAAATGAATATGTTGATATTTGGATATGTGTTATCTACTTTTTGAAAGTCAAACTCACCTTTTTATGCAAAGATTTAAATTGCTATGATTACTTAACTTCTTACAACTGCAAACACTTCAAGAAAGCATAATTTTTATCTCTTCTCTTCTATACTCAAGCAAAGTATCACAATAAAAAAAAAAAGAAGAAATTATTTAACTTTTATTAAATTTTTTATTTCGCTTTCGCTTTAAAGCAAGAACACTTTGACGAGCAAATGAAAGTGATTAACTGATTGCAGGCACTTTTATTTTTTAAAAAGATCGCACGTTTTTCACACCACGCCAAGTTTAAAAATCATTTATTGTTTCAGTGTGTCGATCAGTCGCGACGTAATGCATTTACATGTATGAATAAAGATCTGTTGAGCTGATTGGTTAGAAGATATGCGCAATTATGGCCCATTTTCAGCATTAAAACATTTTTTGAAAAGTAATTCGTGTTGAAATTTTGATTAGCTTGATCAGGTTATTTGTTACATTATTAATCATTTCGGTAGACATGCGAATGAAAAACAAATTTTAGCATTTTCTTTTTCAATCTGACGCAAATAAAGAGTTAAAAATGACGAGCTATACTTTTTGATGAATCACTCGCAGGATGTTAACCTTAAACTTATTCGTTCTTCATAGCCTTTCACAAAATATTGAAATCACTAGCGGTTTATGTTATGATTCATTCAAAAAGAACTTTATATCGATTTTTGTGATATATGTTCGCTTAACATGCAGCTTCGGACAAATTATTTGGCTTTCTCTGCCATCAGAAAGCTAATTTTTCGATTTTTTTCCTTTAAAGATAGCAAATTAATTTTTTTGAAGCTTTATAATGACAGGAATCACTTATTACGTTTTAAATTAAAACAATATTTGACATAGAAAAGTAAAAAGTTTTGAAAAGTTGCTTACTTTTTCAATGAAAATCTTTCACAGAGATGTCGTTCATAAACAAAATGAAAGATCAAACTTACAATTCAATTGAGAAACTTTTCGAGTGAATTTCTGACTAAATAAAACTAGCAAAAAGATTCTTGCGATGTTGGCAAGTGAAAGTTTCATTTTTATTCATTCATTGCTTGTATATATCTAAAATCGAAATTGCTCAAAAAACACATCCGTGGGAAAAAAATAAATAAGCAAAAGCATAAAATTGTTATGTCATAGATAAGTTTCATTTTCTGATTGCAATCGAATGAGAGAATTCGGCACAATTACTTCGCGTCAAATGATAAGCGAATTTGAAAATATTCACATTTAGCTGCTTGCCTTGAGTAAATCACAGATTCAATTGTTTCTAAGTTTTTTATTAATGAGTTTGTTACTTTTTTAAAAAATTTTCCAAACAATAAATTTCCGTTGTAAAAATAAGCCATAAATTGATGCTTTTAATGCCCAATAGCTTCATCAAACATTAAAAGTTTTATTTTTCCAAAATGCTTTCGAATTAAAAATCATGAATTTCACAAATCTGTCCGTTTACTTCCAAAAGCATTTTGCAGTTTGTCTTAAATGGTGAAATAAGCTTATTAAGAATTTAACATCATCATTTAAATTGAAGTTTATAATTCAAATCATGAGCTAATTTATTTTGATTTCATTGATCTCAACTAATGATTTATTATCTTAACTAGCAATTTCATCTTCCTTTATTTTAAATTCTTAAAAATTGAGTTTATTAAATTTAAATAGTTTTTTAAGCTAAATTAATTTAAAAACTTTTCAAGTTTTGTTCAACACAAAATCTATTTTTGACGCTTAAATTTAGAGACAACAATGATCAGCTGTTTCAAATTATTTTTAAAATTGGACGCTTTGGATTTTTTTTTAAAGATAATGAATTCGAGAATTCGTTTTTCTAGAACAATTTATAAGTTTATTTGGTTAAATTTAACACAAAAACAAGTCAAATCGCATTGATCCGCTTTTACAATAGCGTGGATAGGGATGGCACACAAAACTTTGGCCTTTACTTTGTTTGCAAAATGAAGCGACAAAAAACTTTTTTATTTACTGTAATACACAGTTGCGATGAGACGATCGATAAAAATTGAAAACTTCGCGAATTATTTGAGTAAACAAAGCAGTCTATTAAGTGTCATATAAAGCGTTTACATAACAAATTGAAGGTTACATTTTTGTTGACTTGCTTCGTATCAAAAGAAATTAGTTTTTGAGTTACAAATTGAAATGCTCTCGAATTACGTTTCGAAAACACCGCGTTGCTAGAGAGAAAATTGCTTTTTTAAGAACTATTTGTACACATGCAACTAAAATAATTGATTTCTTGCGGTTATTTCGCTTTGAAAACGAAAAAGAAATGAAATGCTTACGATTAAAAATTTTTTAAATTTCAAACAACATTTAATAGAAATGAACTTATGAATTATTTGAACGCAAAAATTAACATCGAGAAGCGAACATTTTCATATCTTTCAGATTTTATTTTGAAAACTCGCAAATTGTCTCGCTTCATCTACAAAAATTTATTTTTAGTACAGGGTGTATTTTATAAAACTGCATTAATGCGAATTGAACAGCATTAATGTTTTGCTGTTTTATAAAATACACCCTTTACTTTGATCGCTTTAAAACAAATATCGCCATCTATTTTTGAGCACAATTCACATTTGTAAATCACGATAAAATTGAAAGTTAGTACAGTTAAGGGAAGAAGAATTCGCCACTTTTGACAGCTGATGGAGATGGAGAATTGTGGTGCGATTATTGCCCCATTCTTATTAAATCGCAAAAGTGGTGAAATTTTCCTCTCTTAATTGTAAAATAATATTCAAAGAAGTTTAAATTTGTAGCCAGCGTTCATATCGCGTAAATGATTAACAAGTAATACAGTGCTGGACAAAAACTCGCTTCAGAAAAGCAAAAAACTTGGCAATGAAAACTTCTTCACGAATTGTTTGTGTCTAGAATAATGTATGATTTTATTCTTAGTTAAAATTGTAAATTTTTATCTGCTTATAACAAGAAAGCTAGCAGAGAATGTATCAACTAGTTGATTTTCAAAAATAAAATTTATTTCATCAAATTTTAAAAAATATTTTTTGATTTAAAAATTATGCAATAAAGTCATGTGAAGGAAGGATGTTAACAACATTTGCGTAAGAAAATTCCATTTTCGAATTAAAAACTAAAAATTCCGCACGTTTTTTCGGCATTTCATTTATTCAAATCAAGTGTAGTTTCTACTTTAACTGATCAAGGAAGGAGGTATGATCGCTATTCAATGAAGTGAGTCACTTTATTTAGAGGAAAAGCGTCATTTTTCATTTCTTTAACAATCATCACTTGGCATGTGACTTCCTTGAATTTACTACTTTGGGCGAGAAAATTTTCCCAATAAAGCGTGCTTTAAGTTCTATGCACTTTTCGTGCAAACTAGTGCATTTACCCATTAGATGTTGTAAACTCAGCTCAATCTACTCATGTTCATTCACCTTCAATTTTCAGTACTGCTCATTACGACACAATTTTTCTCGATTTTAGTTAAGTAACCTCAACTTTTAAACATAGCAAAAAACCATTCTACTCTTCAATCAAGTCTAAGAAAAATTTAAAATTTAAATTTCTTTTAAATCATTTTAATTCCTAAAAGGAAAATTAGAATTTTATTTTAATAAAACAAAGATCAAAGTTTTTCGCACTTACGATGACAATGTTGCACACGAACTTATCGCAACAACGTTTCGACTGCGTTACAGTCAGCCCCCATTAGATCAGTTCTTTTGAAGTTTCGCAGTTGAAACATTGTCACGATAAGTTTGCAACATTGTCATCGTAAGTGAGAACAACTTTTGCAGTTGTTTATTGCAATCAACGATGACGACAAGGAACATCTTTTCATTAATCAATTTTATTTTACCTCCACTTTTTCAAAAGCTCTTTGATTTCTATATGAAAACACTTTCGATGTAAACAGTTTATTTGTTTTGAAACGAACATCTTTCTAGTTTTTTATATAGCGCATCGCAGTACCAATGTCTTCATGTTTTAAGCTGCACTGCCATAATTTTCCTTCTACATATTGATTGCGTCGAAATACTTTCGAATATTAAATGAATTTTAAATAAAGATTGATAAAGCTGAAGTAGGTGAAATATCAAAACTTAGTTAAAAGTTAATTTTTTCGATTTTTTCGGCTAATAATCGATTTTAATCAATCCGGCCTCACTCCTCTCATTTTACATTGACTCTAGACTCAATTCAAGATATCAGCCTGATGAGTTTATTTGAATTTTCAAAATTTTTTTGAAGTTTTTAATGTTTGCTAACAGCAAATGTCGAATCAGAATGAATTCCTTTAAATATTTAGTTAGTTATTAGATATATAGTTAGGTAAATTTATTCGAGCAGATTGTCTTCTTTTATCTGCTCGCTTTATGTTTGAAAAACTACATTCATGTCAAAAAATCTTTGAAAATTTCCATTTATGTTTGTTCTTTGCGATAAACATTTTTTAAGTGAAAATTTTTCTAGCGTGAATGTATCTTCAATTTCAGTCTTTATTTTGCAATAATAATTCATATATTGCAAAATTAGAAATAGAAAGGCAAACGGACGCTCACAAAACAAAAATACGAAACAAAAGTTACGACACAAAAATTTATTCGCCGTCAAGCAAATGACTTACGAATTCTTATTCTAGCGATTTAAAACTCATCTAAGACCTGTTCAGAAAGAAAGTTAAGTGTTAAAATGTTTTTCAAGCGAAATAGCTTTTGACATCGTTTGCAGTGGAAAATCGTTATTTCACAAAAATAAACAATTTTAAGAAATTTTCTTTCTATTTCTACAATTCTTCTGTATAATTAACATTGAGAATTTTCATTTAAAGTGAATATAAAAAAATTGAAAATGGAGAACTCATTGGTCTCTACTCGAATGCAAGAATACGTTTTTTATTGTTATGATTTTTAAAATCAATTAAATACAAATGCAAATGAGCCCAACTTTGCATAGAATGAATGTTTTGTTATTGTCTAAAACATAAGCTTTTGATTTAATTCATTTTATAAATCACAATAAAAATTCAGGCTTACATTCATGTAAAACCTACGGCTTTTCAATTTTCATTTTTATTTGCACCCACTTTACACGAGAGCTCTTTCTTCCAGATGTTCTTGTTAATGAAAGAATAAAAGATAAAATTGTTGTTTATTTTTCAAAAGAACACTTTTTAGTACAAGCATCATCAAAAGTGTTCCAAAAAGATACACTCGTTTCCAATAAAATTTTTATTTTACTTCAAACTTGCTATGCCATAAGCCAATAGATTGAAACATTTTTCTGGACACGAGTGTACCTTTCTTCTTTCTTAGCGCGTAGTATTGCTTTAAAAACGCTCTTTTTCGACTCATTTTCATTTTCTCATTATCTTCTTGTAAAGGATTCAGTGTGTGATTTTTCTTAACATTTCATTAATTATTTGACTGATTGTTTGACTACAATTCAAAATTAAAATAATTAAGAATAGGTTGATAAGAAGAATAAATAAATACGTTTTCAAATGAGTTAAAACAATAAAGCTGCGATTTTTTTATCTAGTTCATTTTGCTCTAGAAAATCAAATGATCTCAATAATCGTCTTATTTTGACGTCACTTTGTAGTTAACAAAGTATTTAGAAAGAAGATGTAAATATTACTTAATTTTTAACATTGATTTGGTGACAAAGTTCTATAAATATTAATAAAGTGGGAAATACTCGCCTTAATGCAGTAAATGTTAGAAAAAGTCTCCTTGATTTAATCCGACTAGTTGAGTTTTGGGGAAAGTTTTGGCTCAAGTATTAACGTTATCCCCTTAAATAGTGGAGTAGCGTTTAACGTCAACATTTGTAAAGTTTATCGTTTATGTTAAAATTTTCTTTCACTTTTTTACTTTTACTAATCGGACGAAAAAAAAAACACTTTTTAAAACTTTATAATTTTTTCAAGCATTAAATTCAAAAGTTAATCACTCAAGCTGAAGGCAACATGCAAATAAAAATGAAAAATTAGTTTAGCATTTACTTAATAATAATCTATTCTGACAAATGTCAACTTTTTGAAAATATTGGTGCATTCTATGACAACAAATCTTATCAATCAATGTACACGCATTTTAAGTTTTTGATTTTGTCAATTTGTTATCGGCAACTCGTCACTTGACTGACACATCAACGAAAGAGAACGCAAATTTTTGCACCTGTGCTTTTATTTTTCTGATACTGCAGCATGATATTAATCATTTATTAAATCATAATCACAAAAGCTCGTAAGTATAAATTTCGAAATGTTTTTATGTAATCGTTGTTTTCGCGTTGCAGAGCGGAAAACAGTTTTTAGGGCAAAATATATGAAAGCTGCGTAAAACAAACTTCCAGGGAAGATTTATTATTTTTTTGCATTCACATTAAAAAGCATCAGAAGTAATTGCGAGCGAACGCCTCGAGTTTATCCTTAACCATCAAATATCATTGGCTGGTGAAAGTAACTTTTTTGAACAAGTTCTTGACGGCAGTCGTCATTGCGATATGTGTTCAATACGTTAGTTGAAAACTGTGCTTCCTTCAGTGAACAAGAAACACACTTTTATGTGAAACATACTCGTTTGAAATTGTGAACCAACAATGAGCTCTCCGAAAACATTTGATTCATATGGAATGGCGGTAAGTGTGTTAGAAAAAAATCTCAGTGATCGGGCTGATTAAATGTACTCGTTACCCTAAATTTAAATTTTCTCTTAAACGCCGAAAGGAATCGAGTTATCCTTGAATGTTTAGCTGAATTTTCTCTAACTCATTTCACTTTCTATTCTTATGCATGTGCTTTATACTTCGCCAATCACATGCTATTTGGTGTATTTTTCCGAGAAATGCGTTACAAAATTTGACGTTTAGAAAATATTTTTTTAAATTAATTTACACGCTGTTTTCAACAAAAAATTCTTATTTCTGAAATTTATAATGCAAACAAAAAAAGTTTCGAAGGATGCATAACGTGACGACATGAATCGACAATCATATGAAGAACAAATAGAATCGAACAGATCTGATAAAGCGCCTTGTTAACGAGCAAGTACTAAAATAGAAAATAAAAATTTAATTACAGACTGGGCTAGTTTATTTGTTCAATATAAATGTTGGCTCAGGCGTGCTCACGATGCCATATGCGTTTGGTAATGCCGGTTGGCTACTCAGTACAATCATATTGACTATTATTTGTCTTGTAAGGTAATCAAATATAATTGTCAAGCATGAGTAATCGTTTATTAGCCAAAATAATTAACACAATTTCTAAATTCTAATTTGTCTTAGTTATATAACATTCACATTTGTTATCGATTCAATGGCGATAGCGAATGCGATAATCAAAATAGATGCTCAAGAATATGCTATAAAAAGGAAGAAAAAAGATGGTCCATCCTCATCGTCAGTTACTGTCATCGATGGAAATGAAGGTAAATAAACTGCGGAAAAGTATAGCAGCAGCTTTAATTTCACTTAACATTACAACAATGAGTTCGGATATTAACAAATTTTTTCATGAAGTTTGTTTACATAAAAGTACCAAATCAAATATATACAAACAACAAATAAAATGCACATACAATATTAAAGTACATAAATGTTAAATTTGGGTCCCTCTTGACAAATTTTTTCCGCTCCATGTAAAATTTGCACGTAAAAATGTAATTAACGTTAAATGTACCACAGAATTTTGACAGGAGATGCGCCAAAAAAAGCTTGTACAACATCATTAATATTAATTTGCTATCGCTGCCATTCGGAACCGGTTTTTTCAATTTATTTCGGCAATAAGATAGCAAATTAAGCTTTGCGTAAAGAGATATAGTAAAGAAAATGAAAGAGTAGCCGATCACACGTTTAAAGAAGTAAAAATGTGACAATTTGCCGAAAAGTTGCTTATCTTATTCATATATTTAATATTGAAAGAAACCAGTTTTGAACGGAGAAAGAAAAGTAACTCTTTGGCTGTCACTATACCTCGTGCCTGCTAGCATATAAGTTAATTACTCAGTGACTAAATTTTGTTTTCTTACTCTTTCTGTACTCTTTCTGGACAGAGCAGTGCAATGTGTTTTTGTATGATTGTTTTACTTTTCGATTTTTTTTACTTGGTTATTTTATCATTATCAACATTTCTTGTTTGTTAGATTGAGATTAATAAGATTAATTAAAGAACTTAAAAATTGTTAATCAACCATTGTAACCTAAATTATATTTAATGCCGTACTTTTTGTTGAAATATATTTGAAATATCTGAGAATTTAAAGTTTTATTGCAGAAGATGATATTATAGTAGACGATGATGATGGAAGCATCATTACAGTATCTGAAATTGATCCAATTAGTAAAAAGTTCAACTCGTATTCAACGATACCTGAGCCGATTGAGCTCTCGAAAATTTACGATATTACTGAAGCGATCGAATTCGGAAGAATGGCGAAGCTGTTTTTTGAGAAAAAAGGTGTCATCTTCTTCTACCTTTCAATGATAATTTATTTGTACGGAGATTTAACGATTTATTGCGCAGCTATAAGCAAAACTTTACGTGATATGACCTGGTAATTAGACAATAACTAATATGTTTTTAAAATTCAAAACTCTTATTCTAGTACATACGTAGCCCCATCGTGCAATACAACAATTACTGATGCATATCCTTGCTGGGAGAAACTCCATATCTCACGAAAAGCAGCATACAGACTTTACGTTCTTGCAGTTGTTCTAGTTTTGGGTCCTTTCACATTTTTTAATCTTCAGAAAACTAAGTTTCTGCAAGTATTTACTTCGACATTTCGTATAACAGGTAACAAAATTCGCAAGCAAAGAGAAATCACAATCGAACTTGTTTGTCTATTTGAAACAGCGTTCACGGTGATGATTGTCTTAACATCAATCGCTCTCATTAAGCAAAGAGGTGAAGGAAGACCATCGCTGACGAACGCCAGCGGCATTCCAGCATTTTTTGGCGTCGCTGTA
This sequence comes from Dinothrombium tinctorium, assembly GCA_003675995.1. Lineage (NCBI taxonomy): Eukaryota > Metazoa > Arthropoda > Arachnida > Trombidiformes > Trombidiidae > Dinothrombium > Dinothrombium tinctorium. The sequence continues at coordinate 24,926 of NCKU01000339.1, read as the reverse complement.
TTTTCATTTATCAGTCATCACTCTCTTCCTTCAATTATAACACCGATAAAAAGGAAACGATATTTATTTACATTCGCTTTCATCGATTATTTGATTATTCTCGGCTTTTATCTTCTCGTTTCGTTTACCGCCATATTTACATTCCGAACACTCAACGATGTGTACAGTCTAAATTTTCAAAAGATGAGGCACGTAAACTTAACATAATTAATCGGTCTTTAACTGCTTTTATTTACAGATGTGTAGCTGACCACAAGTCAATTATACCGCAAGTCTCATTTTTGGAAATTATCATTCCGCTTTACCCTGTTTTCACGATAAGTACAAACTTTCCGATCAACGCGATCACTCTCCGCAATAATTTGAGGTCAATCATCGTGTCTTCTGTTGATTCATTTCATTCATCGTTTGTGGTGCAGCAAATTTGCTATCCTTTTCTAGCGATCATTCCTCCATTTTTAATTGCGATCTCCACCGAGAACGTGGGACTGTTAGTCGGTATAGTTGGAAATTATGCAGGAATTTGCATTCAGTGTATTCTTCCAGCTTTATTAATCATAAGCGCAAGAAAGAGTGTGAAAAATATAAAAGAACATGATGCGTACTTCAATGAACTATTAAGCGTAAGAAATAAGCATGAATCAATGTTCGCACACAAGTATGTAGTTTACTTTGTTTTGTTTTGGTCGGTTATTTGCTTGATCTTAATCACGATTGGATTTATATATTCTTCTTGATTGAATCTCAGGAAATAAATTTGTAAATTAAGCAAAAGTATAATACTAATACGTCTGTTAAAGATACTTGTAAAATGCTTTGTTTTCAACTCAAGATTCGTTTTATTCTGTTTAGTACAATAAACGAGGTCGAAGCCAGTCAGTATAAGATATTGTTAAATTGCTTCTTGAATATTCGCTTGATTAAAATTCGTCATTGAATTAATCTTTTATTCACTTCCTTTAATTATATCATTTACAAGCCTTATGATTAGGGTGAGTTTTCACCACTCGTTAAAAATAAAAATCAATGTGTTTTGTTTCAATTTGCAAATATAAATTTTATGTGATCGAATTGTGATCATTTAATTTCACTTTTATTTGGAAACAGAATCGTAGTTATTTTAGAAAAAAAGAAACGAAATTTATTGACTCGTAGCTTGCTAAGAATGGCTTGAAGCAGCTTTCCCAAATAATAGTTTTCTCGGAAAATTTGATCTGAATAAAATTTAATTTTAAACTTTCCGAAAGTTTTTGAAGATGCAATTTTATCATTTAAACCAGTTGTATTAAAAGTTTTCGTAATTACAAATAATTTCTAATTGTAATCAAAACTAGATGTATTGAGCTAACCAACGGAATCCTTCCCCATATCCCTGCCTCTTAAGCACACTACACATGTACAGTTCTAAGGGACGACCAGGCAATTCCGTGCGCGGTATTTTTCCCTAAGTATAAATTTTATGAATAAATTATGTTTGAAAGAGTCAAATTACCTTTCCGGTTGTTTGTCCATGCAATCCGAAGTAAGTCCTTATTTCTTCCTCGCTCGCTGCACCTGGTCTGTCGATTTTATTTCCAAGTATTAAAACTGGGCAATTGGCTAATTGTTCATCAGTTAATAAACTCTAGAAAGAGTTTAAAAAATTAATTAAAATAGAAAACGAAATTATACATACATCCAGTTCTTGCTTCGACTCAACAAATCGTTCACGATCAAACGCATCAATTAGAAAAACAATTGCGTCAACGGCGGGAAAATAGTCTTTCCACACACGGCGTGCTTGATGATGACCGCCCAAATCGAATGTTGTGAACCTAATATTTCCTAACGACAACTCTTCTGAAGCTGTTTACAAAAGAGTTGTATTAAGTTTTGTACTTCAAAATTTGATAACATCGAAGCGTAAAAAGCAAAACAAGCAAAAGCATAAACCAATTGCAATTGTGAGTAGCACTTACTGGGATGAAGGGTGGGCACGTGTTGTGCCATTCTATCATCTTTAAGCATATGAAGAAGGGTTGTTTTTCCAGCATTATCAAGACCCAAAAATAACAATTTTCCACTCTTTTTGTACAACCCTGAAAATGGTTAGGTGTTAAAAACATGCATTTCTTTATTAAATTATTTCGAAATAGATATTTTCAAAAAGTCATAATGCAACGTATCGCGATGCAATCAGAGCATTCAATAAACAATCCATTATGCGAGTTCGACAAGATAGCCACGTGCTGTTAGTAACTGCGAACGAAGCACTCGTAAAGAGCACTTACTCGGGTGCAATGTTGGTACAGGCTGTACTAAGTGATCGTCTCGCAGTACACTCAATAAAGTGGTTTTACCGGCATTGTCCAAACCAAGAAATATCAGTTTACCTTTTTTGTAGTACAATCCTAAGATTTAAATTTTTTAAAATGTTTAAAATGACACGTAGCATTCAAATCAGATAAGACGATTTCAAATTCCTTCATATGAACACCGCGTGACAATGTGTCTATTGAGTGAGCAAACAATGAGAGAATCATTCATAAGCGAAATATCACTAAGATGTGACCCACAAAATGACAGATCGACAATAAGAAAAATCTGATGTGAAAAATGCGAGCGAAGGCAAACACTTGTAGGAAGTGATTGCAAATCATATGCTTGCGTCAATAATTACATCTTCTGTTTTTAACTAGCTTTCTTTTAAGAATATTTTCCGCGATTCAATTCATTGCCAAGACGCATTTAAACTTCAAATGAACTGAAATATAGCCGAAAGCTTGAATTGCAGTCTTTGGCACACAATTGATTCACACGTAAACAGTGCGCTTCTTTTTGTTTGTTTCGAACACGTTTCAGCAAAGATCGCAAACGCTGAGTGAAAGACGAGTGATCGAATGCAATGAAATGAAACGTGGTAAAATGTACAAAACGTGTAAAAAAATAGCAAAAATGCTCACCCAAATAGCCGAGAACGCCGGAGAACCAGTCCCAAATGAACATGTTTAAAACTGCAATCAAACAAGAATCAAATAAAACGATAATCATTTGAGAGAAAACTCACCGATTTATAGCTTAATGCAAGGTGACGAAAAAAGGCAACGATAAAAGCGAAAAACCGACTGAAAAGCGAGGAAACGAGCGATAATAGTGTCGATCGAATACTTTTTTAATTCAATAACATGCTTTCAACAAATGATGCGTCTTGCGAAAAAAGAGTGCTTCGTTTGAAAGCGGTGATTAGCGTTGCATTCGAGTGGCGATCACACAACAAGTTCCAACTTGGAGTCAAAATGGATTCAGTGACGTGCGGCGAGGGAGCGGCGCGAAATTGCGATCCTCTTTCGATCAGCTGTTCATCGCGTGAACTGTGCTAAATTTGCGGTGTTTTCGGTGTCCGCGAAAACGAACGATGTTCGCCCGTTTCGCAATCGTCCGCTCTTTTCGGGTTTGTATTCGCTTTGCTTTTTTCTTTATTCGCATTCATTTTTTCTTCTTTTTTAATCGACTCGCAAACAGTCACCGCTTGCTTCGATCGATGTGCGCTGTGATCGCAAATCGTTTCACACATCTTCAGCGTTGAACAAAAGGCAATCGTCTCGTTTTAAATTGACTTTGCATCGCACGAATCCATTGACGTACGAACAGGCGAATCCAATGTACAAAATTGGTTTCACGAAAACGTGGAACTCGTGGAATACGAGCAATCTTTTGGATGGTTTGCGTAAAAGTGAAACCGCTGTCGAAGATTTGTTCATTCGTAAATTCATTTCCGGAACGTGGCATAGACTATTCGCATCCGAAGTGATCATTAAACGGCGTGCAAATACGATCATTATCGGCGGTATCGTAGTTCGCAGCATTTTACCGCGAAAGATGTACTTTTTAATTGGTTTCACAGAAGAACTATTAAGTTATGTTTTGAAATGTAACGTTAAAATGGAAATTCAAACTGTTGAAAGCAAGGAGGAACTTATCGTCAAATATGTTTAAATCAATCCTTCTTTCGGTTGCAATAATAATTAGCAAAATGAATTTTTTTGACTAGTTTCTTTCAAAGAAAACTTAATAGTCCGCACTTAATTCAGCTTGATTCTTCTTGATTGAGGTGAAAGAGTTAAAAGTTCGTAATTACTTTTTCGCGTGTGGTTAAAAAGTTTTCGGAAGTAAAATAAATAAAAAAAAAATAAAGTGATTTAAATAAAAATTTTAAAATGTGGGCTGAAAACTTTCTATTTAACACGTTTAAAGCATTATTTTTCTCACTAATTTTTTTGCATAATGTGTAATTAATTTTGATTTAACCTTATTTTTAATTTCACAGTTAACAAATGTGATGATTTAAATTAAAAAATTGATAAAATTCAGCATTAGTATCAATAATTGAATATTTGTACACGGACGATTTATAAAAATTACTTAGTTGTAATGTAAGTATTAATAGTTGAACACGGACGATTCAAAATACACGGACGATTTATAGAAAAACATGTTTCTCACAAACTAAAATTTTTTGGTTTGATTAATAGTATTTCAAATGTATACTTTTCAGATCAAATTTATGAAAAATATTGACATTAGATATATAAATATTCATTATTATATAATTGAAGCAAAAGTATAAAAAAAAATGGACCAAAAGGTTGCGTAGAGCATGCAGTGTTCCCAAGTGGTCTCCCTCCTAAGTACTGAATGCACCCTAGTCTGCTTAACTTCAGGGATCGGACGAGACCTGGTGTTTTCAGACTGGTATGGTCCTACATATTTAGAACACGCTTACATTCTGTTCTTAATCTCTCTAAAAAATTCAAAATTTTACTATCGAATTGCTTTTTTCTTTAATTCTCGTTGCGTAAATTTTTGCTACTGTTCAATCGGTCATTAAGTGAGTGCGTATAAAATTAATAATTTTTTAAAATTATTAACATTTTCAATTGCTTAAGCATAAGCATAATAATTTGCCTTTTTCGCAAAAAATTATTTTAAAAAATTGTTACTCTAAAGGCAAAAGTTTTTCTAACTTTAAAATCAATAATTTGTTTCACTCATTCAACGATCTTGTTTTCGATCATTAACCAATTTTTTCCTCGAATAAAAAATAATCACTTATCTTACAACTTAATAATCTCTTAGTGACCAATTTTCAGGTTTTTTTCAATTATATTTTACTGCTCGAGTCTAGTTAGTAGGACGCTTATTCAACAACTTTGTTGTGAAGCTTTATAAAAACTTTTATCTTATTTCAAAACTTTTCAATTTATAATACAATCTACCGTAGTTCATTATTCATTTCTATTGGATTGATCAAGCAAATAGGTAAAATTAAAGTTAACAATTTTTTTATGTACGTATATTTATTATTTGATATAACAACTATGAATTTACTTTCTCTGGAACAAAGTATTTTATTTCATGCGAATAAGCTTTTCAGTTTAAATTACAGTCATTTCAAAAAATTGCTTTGCTAATAGTTCAGCGAAAAATAAGAGACTGCGAAAAGTTTGACGAATCATTGATAATCGTAATACGACTCGAAATTACGCAACACGATAGTTTGCTCGACTACAGATTTTTCCTTATAAATGTTGTGGTCATTTTCCTCTATTTAGCGCATTTGAAATTAAAATTTGAAAACAATCGTTAATTATCCTTATTTATTTTCTTTTTTTATAAATTATTTTATATCCGTAAACATGTAAAACATTGCGTAACACTTTGAAGTCGGAAAAAGATAATTTTACGACTTATTGACCAAAGATTTCGTCTCTTAAATTTAGGCTATTGACAAAAATAAAAAGGATGATAAAATAAATTACACCAATGCCTGAGAGGTTAAATCACAAAAGTAAAGTAGGTTTTAAAAATGATTGCGAATATACTTGTAAAAGGTTAGGCTTAATTTTCGCTTTTCCCAATTTTTTATCATTAATTTGTCAATCACATACCAAAATACTTGGTTCTTAAATAATTAATGCGAAGATACAATATGGGGAAAATTCGGAACTGATCGGAGCATAAAATTTTCCTAGTATTTATCGCTTTTTTATATATATTGAATTTCTGGCCAATAAAATTTTTATTTAAAAAATCGACAATTTTTTGTTCAGAAATTTTTAATTATATTCACGTTCTTACATTTCTTGAATTTTTCTGATCAATCTCAAAAAACCTTTACAATGTAAAATACAAAAATAAGTTTTAAATTCAACTTCAAATTCATTTAAAATTCAGCTTTGATATGTTTTTCATTCAAGAATATCTTCTTATTATTCAATATTATTCAAACTTCTCTTTCTCTCTCTCTCTATCATCTTAGACGTTCTTCATGTTTTCCATTTTCATGATAATGTAATGATTGAGTAATTATAAATTTCTTTAACTGCAAGTTAAAATGATATCATCACCAAATAAATTCTTTTAATAGAATGTCGATTCTTTGAATTTTCTCAAAAATTAAGAATATGAAACAGTTCTTCAAAAAGCACAAAAAGACTTTAGAAGTTGAATTGCGTAATAAATGATTTAGAAAATTTTATTTTCATAGTGATAAAGTTTTGAATCGTAATAATAATTACAACTGCAAAATTAAAAACAACCTACATATGTGATAAGTCAAATAATTAGTTTGCTAAAACTTTAATCAGCAACAATAACTTCAATTTTATTAAATCTACATACTAAAATTATAGAGATAATCTCAAGACTTCCAGGTTAACGACACTGCCAAAGCCATTACATTAAATTAAATTTCGTTTGAATTTGAAAACATCTTTTAGCGACAAATATAAGCTGATAAGAAGTTTCGAGATATAAATTCAAATAAAGAGCGAATAGTGCGATTTAACTAAGCCACTATCACAAAATCTCACAAAATACTTTGTTTTTATAATTAAAAATAAATAAATAAAACATTCATAAATAAATCAACTTTAATAGTGTGAGATCAAAACTCTTCTAACTTCATCTTTTTGAATTGAAATATTTCATGAATTCAAAAACTCATCTACCTAAAATTTTTTACTTTTTTGAAATTATATAAAGTTGAAGTTTCTTTACATTATCGAATTATCTAAAAATTGTTTTATATATAAAAAGTTTAGCTTTTCAATCTAACTTAAGGCTTTTAAAACGAATTTGTGAGCATTCATAAAAGAGCTGTTTTCGAGTGAAAAGGGGCTAAATTAACTTCAACAAAGTAGTTAAATCAGAAGTAAAATAATTGAATTTAATCGTGACTATATATTGCCAAAAATTGTAAACGAACACATAAAGTTTCTGTTTTTATTGCTCTTGCAACGATGATAATCGCTTCACGGTAAAAAAAAATTATTTTGAATTCGTTTCTTAATTTTTGAAAGATAAGATAATTATTTAAAACTAAAATTAATTTTCGAGAATAATGATTAAAATATGCAATAGAAATTGAGTCGTAAATTCCCTTTTAAGCAAAAACTTGGAATAATTAATGGTTGACGAAAAGTAGACATTAGCTGTATTACGCAAACAAAGAGAGAAAGTGAGCGAAGTGTCAAGCCTATTGTGAAGAAAGTGTTTTCGTAGTAGAAGATTCTAAATGGTAAAAAAGGCACAATTAGATTATTGCGCCTTTCGAAAGCGTGCCTTGTTTTAATGCGGCTAAAAAGTAAACCGTTTCAAAACTTTATTATTCTCGAATCTGTTTACCTTTTCCTGCGTTTACTTGATATTAAACAGCGAGCAGCACTAAACTAAATGTCCTCTTTCGTGAGCATTTACAAGCAAATATAGTTTCTAAAACTTTTGCAAATTATCCCTTTTATAGAGGAAAAACTTTTGTCATTAAGCAGCTCGTTTCCACCCATTGTGTTATTCAATTTGAAATCGCTTTTCACGTTTAATTGTGTGCATAAAAATCAAAAAAGAGAAAAAGAATAGAAGAAACGATGAGCAGCGAGCGAAATGATGCATGAGATAAGAGTCTTAATGTTCATATGACAATTTTTTCACTGTTTACGAGTTTAAATCTCTTAATTTATGTGAAAAGTGAAAGGAAAAAGGTCTTAATTTAAAATTTTTGTTTTGCAACGATATAAATTTGCAACGTAGAAAAAATCTCTTATCACCTCTCCCTTACTCACTCTCGCTCTCTCTCGCTGAAACAAATTTGGAGCAAGCAAGCAATATACACGAGTGTACGAATCGGTCGCTTAGTCGACAAGTAAACGTGAAAAGGTGTGTAGCTGCTCAAGGAATAGGGCCATACGCACTACTCTTTTTAACGTCGCGATACTGCACGCATTTCAATTCGCGTTTCGCTCGCTTCTCGCTCGTTTCGATTCAATGCTGTCTTCTCCGCTTTCGATCGAAGTAATGAGTTGAGAGGTTTTTTTAGCCGAAAAAGATCGCTGCTTTCTCTTCGATTCGATCAATGGACAACTATTTAATCGCATTTTATCGCATTTTAACTTATTTCTTTCGTCGCAATTTTTATGTTTAAAACTTTCTTTTTCGAAATTTTTTCTCAAAAGTCTACTCTTCGTGAAAGTATCGCTTTGAGAAACGATAAATTTAAATTAAATACAAATTACATCAGTCGAAAACATCGTTGAAATGGTGAGTAAATTTTCATTCAATTTACTTTAAATGATTCGCTTGTTTTCGCTAAAATATTTAGTTTCACTGATTTCTTCTTTTATCAAACTGCTAGAGTTAAAATTAAAATTTGTAAACGGGAGAAGATGCTTCTCGGTGCGATACTTCTTCTGCTTCCTGGTTGTTGCTTTTTCGTGTATTTGTTTTATTTGCGCTAAAAGCATTTTTCCTCGCAAGTCTCTTTTAAGAGGAAACGAATTAGGTTTTTGTGACCGTCTTTGCCTTCGGTACAATACTAAAAAAAGATTTGCGTATAAGTTAAACTTTCGAACACGAAAAGAATGACTTTCTTTTCGTGAGCCGCTCACAGTAAAATAATCGCAATCGTGAATTCATGAATTTCTTTCTTCGCAAACTTGTTATATAAAAAGCTTTTGTTTCGAGATTATGTGCAACAACATTCCTTTTGTACTTTTTTTAATTGAAAAATGCTCCAAATTATGAACGCGAGCTCAATTTCCTTCGCGAACAAAGAACAAATTCAAGGCGAAGACAGCGAAGTGCGACAAATCATTTTTGCATTGAGAAATTAAGCTCTCAGGCTTTCGAAGTAAGCGAAGAGAGAAAATGCTTTTTGGGCATATTTTTGACAGTCGAGGCTACTTTTTAAATGCTTTTTTCTGTTCACATTTTTTCTCTCTGCTCTTTCTCTCTCTCTCTTTGCTCAATTACGCCCTACCTGTGGTTTCCTTCTTAACAAATCGAATTTCACATATGTTCAAAGGTTTTACACGCACTCGTGTATAATTCATGTGCATTAAGTCAATACATCGCCCAACTTAAAAACTTTGCATTAAACGTAGAAGAGGTCCTCAAATTCAAGGTGAAAGCCAAGACAGTGACTCGATGTTCTTCGACAAACGTTTGTTGCGAACGCTTTTCGCGAAAGGTGCGGCTGTCGGTATTTGCACGAACTCTCGAAATTATTTTAAAATATTTTCAGAAATAAATTCCTTTCTTTCCTTTAATTCGATTTGTTTTGGAACTCAAAGTTGAGGTCAGTAAGAATAAAACGAATAAACTGAATAAGTCCGAAAAAATTTCACATTTTCATCCTTGGTTTATATTTTTTATTCAAACTGATCGCAAAAAAATTGAGACTAATTCTATCGAATTCTATAGTCGATCAATTTTTAAAACAATAATCAATTAAAACTCGAAAACAAATATTTAAAAATTTAACACTTGACACACTCATTCGAGTGGTGTACTCGTGTAGGCGCCAAATGTTTGGTATACATTGAAATTATAAAGAATTAAAAATGATTACATCGAATTTATTTGAATACTACAATTCCTTATTAGCACAAAAAGCAGCAAAACTTTTCCCGCGAATAGTTTTATGTTTATTCATTAAGTCACAAATTATAATTTGCAAAGTAATACTCCACATACAATGTGGGAAGATACTTGAAGCTCTTGTCTATTTCTCATTTCTCTGAGGACTTTTATCTAGGTGCTTTATCTTTGTATCGCACACCTGTAGCAATTAAAGGCGCTCATTGAGGATGCAAGAGAGAACTGAATTCTTGAGCAACAAAATCTTTAGGCGAAAAAAAAATTGGCAGTGGATCGCCATTAGACTTTATCATTCGCTTTTTGTTCAAAGAATGCTCAAAAAGGAAGACAATTTTAACTCCATTTCAAAACCGAGCGATCAATGATTGCATAAACGAGGAAAAAAACAGTAGCTATTCACTTCGAGTTAGACCAGACAAAAAGCGGGAAGAAAGTTTTCAAAATGAAGACATTAGAGATTTAGAATGTAGTACAATCTAAAAATTCCTGCTCGGTATTTCCAGTTGCAATTATTTCGCTCTTTTTTCAATATTTATTTTAAAGATTATTGTTTCATAAAAAGGAAATAAAAAATATCTATTTTAGGCAAATAATAGTGATCTTATTGTTCGTGGGTTGTGTGATAAAACACTTTTTCATTTCGTTTCGTTTCTTTCTCTACGAAATTAAAGCATAGAAAAAAAGCGAAATGAAGACAGTAAATTCACACGCGTTAAAATTTAATTTTTTTCTGAAACCAATTCGCGGAACTTTTTGAATACACTTTCTCAGAGTTTTCATTTTTTTTCTTCTTGTTCTTCGCTTTATAAAGCCACAAAAGGTCTTTTACCTGAATTTCGTATAACTGTTTACCAAACAGTTATAAATTTGCCTCATTCTTTTATTATTTACACTCAATCATTTAACCCTTTTCGAATGATAGAATCGCATATAAAATCGTTGCTATTTTTTTCGCGCCTTTATTTCGCTTTTTAATTTGAAAATTTTATAAAAAATATAATTCGAGATATAAAATAGATAAATTAGGTGAACACCTTTTTAATGATTATTTATAAGACAAAAAAATGAGAATAATTAAAGCGGTCGTAATTTTCGTTGGAGAAGCAACAATCGCTAGAAAGCGAAAATGTAGTAGTTGAGTTAAATTTATAGCGTGAGTTTTCATTTATATAATTAAAATTAATTTTTTTAAAACAAATGAATATTATATTAGTAATTTATGCTAATTGAAGCAATTTAGAGACACGTGAAATCAAAATCAAGTGGCGAAATGCTTAAAAAAATCGTAAAATTTAAAGTTTCATTTAATTTTGTAAAGAAATTCTTATTATTAGTATGAACCAATTTTGTACTTTCCTTCATTCGACCTGATTTTAAATTACGGCGTTTAAGTGAAATTTTAATTTTTCATTGCAGCTCACTCTTGTCTGAGATTTAACCCTTGATACTTTATCATGAATTATGCAATTTTTTTGCATTAAAAAAATTCAAAAAACCTAATGAAGTCAAAATGTCATCAACATGCATAATCAAATATAAGCTTATGATGTCGCGAAATGCCAATGCAATTTTAATAATTCGTACTTCTTACTTTATTGTTTTGATCTCGATCCAGTAAAAATTTTTCATCAACATATCAACGTCATCACCGTAAATTATTTCTGTCTTATTGTGAGTTTCAGCCAAGTAAATGTGGAGAAAAAATGAGAAAAATACAGCTTAGTTAGCACAATCTATAAAGCTTCATGCGAAGACAAAAATTTTCACTGATCTAAAATTAAAATTCTGCTATCTTTATGTTTGTGATAAGATTATTTCCAAAATTATTATCATTGAACACACACGATTAATGGCGAAACACAAAATTCGTATTTTGGCGACTCACAAAAAAATGATTTTCAAAAGTCGAACTCTTTGTTTACAAGATATTTAACAATAAACTGATTTCGCACCTAAATTTCAAAGCACGCTGTTAAGCAATCAAACTTTATTTCTTTTTTCCTGATTAAAATAATAAATTTAAAGATTTGGGTCAAAAAAGTAAATTTTTTGTTGCTCTTTATCGTTTCAGCACTCTTTGAAATCGTTTGCCTCATATTTGATTATAATATTTGTCACCACTCCTCATTTATTCGAATCAAAGCCATTCACGACTCCCATCTGGAAAGGTGCCTTAACGCAGAGCACATTCTACATCGCCGATTATAAATTACCACCGAAAGCAATCGCACTGCAGCAACCTCTTTTCCTTCCTGGTCCACAAAATTGTCCCGAAACAGGACGCACCGTTTGCAAAGATGTCTCCAAATATCCTTTGTAAGTTAATTTCTTTGCCAAAAATATGGTCAAATAGCTTTTAAAAATTAACCAGGAAGAAAATTTTCAATTTCATCTAATGATGAACGGTAATTGTGAAATAAATTTCGATTCGGTAATGAATTTTAATTTCGAATTTATATTTTTCGCGAAAATGATTTTCACTGCAAGTCACATTTCTCCAATCCGATTTACTTTAATTACTTCTGACTTACTGACACTACTTTAATTTATGATCAATATTCTAAATTCAAAACCAGATGCTAATGATGATTGCCTCACACAGCAATTAATCTTGTAAAAGGCAGTTTTAAATAGAAATAATTATGAAGTAAAATATGGCACACAAAAAGGCTTAATTTATTCTCGCTTAATTGCTTAATTTCTTTTTCTTAAAGGCGAAAGAAAAATTTACGAGCAAACGCCCAAAAATCTAGACAAAAATTGACAAAAAAATCAAATTAAAAGAAATGAAAATCCGGTAGTTGAAAGCACTCGTTACCAATCTGTCGAATCTTCCTGTAAAAATCCCACACGAAAAATTTTTCATTGAACTTTTACTATTTTTTCTTGAAATTCAAATATTGAATTCACTTTTACAAATTCAGAGACACTTGACATAAAAAAAAATATTTTGATTTGGCTCATTTTTTCAATGCATATTTAATGAGAGTTTGAAAGTGGAGCAAGTGGTTTGCATGTTTGACAGTTGTATTTGTTTAGTTTGAGAATAAGCAAAATTGGAACCAAAAAATTTATTGAAAAACATGAGATAACATTAAATCGAAAATGAAAATTAATTAAATTCTTTTCTCAGTGATCAAGCGTATGAAGTGATTGCATCATCTCATTCAGTGCGATTTAATTACACAAGTCTTTTCGGGGACGAGAGAGAAAACGACGAAGAACCAGTTTTAGAGCCCGAGCTTCCTAAACCAAAGAAGCCGAAGCGCGAAGGGTATATTGTATATCAAACTGCACTGCATTATAATTACGCTCCTCAAAGTATCCTGTTTCACCCAGTGTATACTAAAGATAATTTCGGCCACGGAGACGGTTTCATCAATTACATTCAACCGATTTACGGTCATCAACAAAACGGACAAAGTGTCGGTATACGATATGTTCCTCGTGATCAAATTCATCCGAATTTAAACCAACACTACATCATCCAAAGCTACCCCAAACATGGTGAGACGTCGAGTAGAAATCAAGCAAATCAGATTCATGGTCATCTCACTCAAGTGCACAAAGCAGAAAATTATGATAAACTGCACAGACTGCCTCCGGTGAACAGATACCGAACAGTGCCAATTAGCGAAACTATCGCTGTGCGAGAAGAGAATTTTAAAAACGATGAACGCGTAATAGAGCAAACGAAAGAGGACGACGGTGTAAAAAGCAATAGACAAGCTTCTTCTTCTACGGCGAATAAGAAGTACTCTTCGCCGCTCGCACGAGCCAATTCAAACAAGACGCCATTTATTAATCCGCATAACTACAATAGAACACCTTGGCGTCCTATCATTAAACGACATACAGACGCTGTTAACGACACACAGGTCCGAGCGGACGATATTGTTGAGCAAAATAAAGACAATGCTGATGAAGATGATTTACAAAGGTCGAAACGACAAGCAGAAAACGGAGAAGAGCTTTGCAACACTCGTCGAATGTATTTTTCACCAAAAGTTGGTCTCACGGACAGATCCGAGTGGAAATATATCATAAATCTTGGCGAACGCGATCCAAATATCAAGCAAGTGATTAAAGTGGATGTTTGCATGTAAGAAAAAAATCGATTATTCCATTTCGTTGGTTCTTTTCCTTTAAAGCAAAATTAGCAAACAGTTTACTTCATGGTAAATTAGTTAATACGAAGTGAAATTAATAATCAAAGATCAGATTGAAGATAAGACGATTAGAAAGTTGATATAAAGCGTTTGACACTGACCTTCGAAGCGCTGCTCTTAATTGTTGTTAAAATTTTTTTTCGAAAATAAGGTCAGGTGAAAGTAATGAACCAATTTCATCCATTTCATTTTCGCGATCGTAAAACCATAACGAAGGTCGGCAGTAAATTTATTTCATTCATACAGTTTACGTGTTGTTAAACACGTCGCGGAGCTCGGACACATTAATCGCCAGAAAAATTTTCTCGATTAACGCAAACGCGAGAAAACGTAAATTTAAAACTTTGTTCATTTATTTTTTCTAGATCGCCGAACGAGCCGTGTTCGAATCAAATATCGCTTCCGTTTGGATTTGTCAGTAGGTGCAAGCAAAAGTATATCAAGAAGAAATTACTAGCGCTCGATGCGGACGGACAAGGAACGTCGAGTGATAATTTCTTCGTGCCATCATGCTGCGTTTGTGAAATAGTGCGAGCAAATAAGAAGAAGAAATAAATAAAATAAAAAAATTTTATTTTTTTTAGACAAAAATGTCCAAGTATTCATCTTTCATGTACATATCACTAGTCAACAATTTTGTATTTTTGTGTGTAATACCATAAAAATGGCTTCAATTTCATACAATTCGAACAAAGAATTCTCTTTTTAAAAAACAAACATTTTTTAGAAATTTGCGTGAATAAACTTTTTCAAAGTGAGTAAGTGAACAAATAATTTGAGAACAAGACAAATATTGCACAATTTTTGAAATGGCGATGAAGCTAAAAAGTGAACAAATGCAATTTTGAAACTCGATGCTTAAAGCGACGAAAAATGATTACTTAATAACTTTTTTGTATGTATGTTGTGCGTGTGTTTCTATTTCGAATCGTCAAATACAATCTTAGCAGAGGCCTTTTCAGTAGTATTCGCGGATTTTCCCTTAGCTCCCTTTTGGGTTTTCAGCGTCGTTTTCTTCGGCTTTTTGTCCTAAATTTTAAATGCGTACAATTTTAATTTCATGCAATTTTATATTTTTACAATTTTTTATTTCGAAAGAAGAGAAAATCGTGATGAAAAAATTAAAATTTGTCTTCTTCACCAAAAATAAATTTTCATTTTTTTTGAGACTACTGTTGCAGATTGAAACGCTTCCATTTATTTAAATACAAAATGCAAAATAGTTTTTTTTTGCGAAATTTGAAATGCGCGCTAATAATAACTTTTTTGCAAAATAAGATCAGCGAAATTAACCAGCGAAGTCTAATTTATTGAAACGCATCGATCGTTTTGTTCTCACAACTCCAAAGCTATTTTAGAATTGTACTACTCTGAACAAAAATAAAATTTCTTAATTTCAGCAATGCGCAGCGGGAAACTTTATTTTTGATCAGAGTACACCAGCTTTAAAAGTAAACGTCGACAAACTTAATTTAGTGCTTCTACCTCATTAGAAAAGCAACGATCGTTCCACAAAAGCAAATGCTATCGATCACATCCTCTTTTATTTTCACTGCACAAGAAAATTAGTCGTCGCTTTTAAGGAAATGAAGTGTTCAAAGAATATGATTACGTTAATTGTGAGAACAATAGATTTATAGCAGAAGACTGAGTGTACTTTTCTTACAATTAAATTTATTCAAATTATTTTCTCTCTTCTCTTTTCGCATTTCGCTCCTCACTTTTAATGATTAACTTTTAGCCTAGAAAGTGTTTAGTTTGAATTACGCACCATCTTTTTTTCACTTTTTTTCAGCAATCGTTTGGTTGGAACACTTGACTGACTGAAGAATGGGCGTAATATTAATTATTGTGGCAACAAAATATGAAGAGTGCTTGGAGCGAATGACTAATAAAATGTGTTACGCATTGTTTTCATGGAAATTGAGCAATTCATTCGAGAAATGTTTCATAAACACTTGCCAAAAAAAGTACGAACGAAATGGTGTTCACGATTATTTTTGGAAATATGGATAAACAAAGAAATCAATGTGAACTGCCTTTTCTTGAAATTATATTTTACATCACAAGTTTGATTGCTTGCGAAAGAAGTTCTTTCTCTCAAATGAACAAATAAAATTTTGGCGATACAGCGAAAACTAATTGAAAAAGTTCGCTTAGCTATCGAAAGTTTATATACACAAGTGCATTTTATTCGTTAATCTTTTCTTGCATTGAACAACATTTGCTAATTATTTACAAATGAGAAGCAGTGCGCTATCCCCAATTAGCGAATAATCCATTAAATCTATTCATAAATCCGGTAATAGTTTGTCGCCGGTTCGGTTGGTTAAAATGTGTTTTTTGAGTTTTTTGCGTTTTTGAGTTGGCTGAGTGTCGTGATGGAAATTGCAATGAGTGGTTTGCGAATGGGAATGGAATACGATTGGCGTATGATTTCAGATGCGAATGAGATGGTGGTGGTGGTTTCTTGGAATGATCCTAAATTGCACAAAATTTTAAAGCTCTTTAAACACCGGTTTTTAGAGAAACGGTTTCTAGTGAAAGCAACCCATCACCGTGAAAGTTAGTTACCAAATAGTGAAAGGAAAAACAAAAGTCACTTCATTAAGAATCTGGCTGCAATTATGAAGAAAGCTTTCATCCATAAACTCAATTTGGTTAGAGTATTTACAGAATTTGAGCTCTTGTATTTCTCATTAATCGGTTCAGATTCGTTTTGAATCGAAGTTGATTTAACGCTTGTTAATGCAGCGAACGATTCAGATTCGGTTGTCTTTACAGTGGTGAACATTAAATTACTTACAAATGTTGCAGTAATCGGAACCAAAGTGAGGTCTAAACGCGTTTTGCGTCCTTCGATTACATTAAATCGTTGCTCGAACGGATGATAACCATCAGCGAATACTTCCACAGTGTATGTGCCTGGTAGTAATACACGCCAGAATTCCCCTTTCTTTGTACTTTTAAATGAAACACTTCGCCCCTTGATTCTAAGTGTTGCTTTGGGCACAGGATTTCCATTTATATCAACAATCAAGCCATAAACTCCACGGTGCACCTCTGCCATATAACTGAGCAGAGCTAACCTATTCTGTTTCCAAAAAGTTTTCAACATGTTGGTAGGCGGATACTTGCAGCAGGACAACTCAAGGGTTATTTCCATGCATCCAGCGTTTATGTAATTATAGTCTTGCATTCCTCCTAAAGTCGATAGTTTTTTTTGGTCGCTCGAGTAATTTTTAAAAGATTTTCTAACCTGATAATGCATACCACGCCGCGCCGTTTGTAGTCCCGTTAACGAACGAGTGATGGTCACTAGGACATGGTTCAGCATTGTGCATTGTTTCATGATTAAATGAATAAGTTGAAGCTAAGTGTTTGAACACATCGTCATCAGGAGTTAGAGAAGATTTTGAAGAAGCAAGCGGATTCAAATATGATAACACTATGAAACGAAATGATCAAGTGAAAGAGAAATCAATTGATAGGCTTACTTGATGATGGCAAATTATCATATGGATAACTAGCAACAAGTGCTCCTCCGTGCAAGTTGGCAGACAAAACGAATGGAGTCTTTTTCACCCATTCCATGATCGCTTGTGTTTCGGGCTGAATTTCTTGATTATTGGCAGTGAAATGATCGGGAAAATTTCTATTGAGATCGTAATTTCGAGCATTGTATCTGAAATTTGAGAGAAATAAATTTTAAATGAATTCAAATGATTACTTGAGCTCAATCATTTTTATTATCTAAATGATTATTGAACTTAGATTAGAATTTTATTTGATTACCTTCCAGTGCCACCGAAACATTCGCCTTCAGTTGCAATTTCAAAGCCATCAGGATTCATTGAAGGCAAAATATGAATTCTTGTATTGTCCAGCATAAATCTCACAAATTCATCGTGTGGATAATTGTTGATAAGTTCTGCTATTAAATGCAGAAGCATTTCGCGCCCTACAGCCTTGTAAAAAAGAAACCTTGGTTCGATTAATGCGTCCTGGAGTCTTTTTTATTATTTTTTGTTTTCACGTATACGAGGAAAAAGTCAACACATTTTTGGCTGAAACAGTTTTTTCTTAAAATGTAAATTCGAATGTAGATTAATAATTGCGAGATGCGAGTTTTATGAAAAACTCTTTGGTTTGAATTTGTGAAAATAAAAAAAAAACGCCCAACTTAAGGTTGCTGAAGAGGACAAAATACTTCTTTGGCTAACGGTATTACTAACTGTCCGAAAATTAGGTTACTGACATAAGATAAAATAATACAATTACATAAGTGAGTCTGTTATGTAAAAATGAATAAATTTTAAACTCTTTTGGCTCTGCTACGAAATGTTTCGTAACCTCTTTTTCTTTCACCGATTATTTGATAGCATCTCGTCTCTATTTAAGAGCTGTTTTCACTTTTTTTAAAGCAAATTTTGAAATCTTAATTGTTTTTTGTTTACATCTCTTTTGCAAAATATTAAGCAATTTCTTAGAACTCCTATCTTTCAACTTCGAAATTACAGTTACCCCAATGTTGCTTTAAAAAAAGTGAGTTTCAAAGCAAATATTTAAATATTTAAGTAAAATTTCTTTAAGTACACAAAAAAGAGAAGCTTGCGGTGAAAGCATTGAAATATGGGCAGAATTGAGCAACGAAACCTAATTAGTTTCGCTTCCATTGAATTAAAGCGAGGGAAGCAAAAAGTGTGTAGTTTGGTCGGAGTACATTTATGTGCATACCTCGTTTCCATGCATATTGCCGACATATTTGAAGTTTGGCTTTAGCAGTACATCCGTTTTGGGATCCTTCGTTATCAACAATGTCCATAATTCACGTCCTGTTTGGTCGTGAAAACAAAGTTTTTTAATTTTTCAAGTGTTAAAGTTGACACAAAAAAATTTTAAAATATAAAATTTGCTCATGCATAAATATGATTTTTAAAAAAATTTCAAAAATGCAACTCTCACGCTTTAAATTATCTCGTAACAAACCTTGAACGGATTTTCCAATCGAATACAAGTGAGTAATGTCAGGATGATAGCGGCTGACGTTCCTGAGAATAGCCGTCAACGCGTCGTAATTGTGATATTTGAAGTCAATACGAACACCGCGAACTAATTCGATCGCTAATAAATAAATATAGAGAATGGCGACGAACATCGTCGATGCAATCAAATATGCTGGCTTCATTTTCGCGTTGCTTCTCGCTGCGAAGCAGAAATGAACACAAATATAATTTTCATTGCACTAGTGATAGAGACAGAGAGAGAGAGAGAGAAGCAATTGACGCGAAGAAAAAATCAAGTGACTGCTTTTCTTGAAAGCGCTGCTCGCGTTTGTGTTTACTTAAAACAGGAAACTTTCAATAGAAAAGCACAATAATTTCGAGTGCTTCAATTCGCGTTACATAAGCGACGGTCGAGAAATTAAATTCAAAAAACTGTGCCATCGCTGCTCCTTTTGTAGCGGGTGTGGTGTTCGAAGCGTTTCCAGACTCGAACAATTCATCGCAAAGATGGAATCTGTTTTCTTTCTTTTTCGCCAACAAACAGCGTAACGAGACGTTCGAACGCGTTCGCAGCAATCCTTTTTGATCGCACTTTTTTCAAAACGCTTCCTCAAATTATGATCATTAACAAACCTCATTGTGTTTGTTACATCAGGGATTTCAAACTCATTCGCAACTTTTTGGACCCAATTTTTTGGCTGAGATAGCAAAGGTCCGCGAATGCAATCGGGTCAACATCACTTTTTTCACGCTTCGTTTAAAAATACCTGAGCGAGTTCATTTTTTTATTCTTATTTCGAATCACTCAGCTATTTTCATTTTACGAGCGAGCAAGAAAAAGCTTTTTTTAGTGAACAGGATTTTCCATTTCTAAAAAACTTTGAACCTCAGACGCGCGCTAACGGTGAAACGATCAAATTGATCGCTTCTTTTTATAGCTGGGAGAGAGCGAAGAGATTCGAGTGCATCATATGCCTGGTAGTTAAGATTTGCTTAAGTAGCGCAAAGTCAAGTACAACCATTCACCAGATTTTTTGCATAAAATTGGATAATAACGCGATAAACGAGAATGAAAATAAAAGTTAAGAGAGGCATTAACTTTTGGCGTTTTTGTTTCTACTTGAAGTTCAATTTCTAAATATATCGCGCGTTTAAATGATAATTTTTAATTATGAAACAATTTGTCTCTCGACCGACATCGAACGCTGCGCTTGCTGCTGTAAAAAAGGAAGGTAGCTGAAAAACGAACCATACCTGAATTGCGAAACTTTGCTGCCTTTTTTGATAAAAACTGTTTTTTATGACACCAATTAATAGAAAGATTTTTGCACAAGTATTTTTCTCAGTTATAAGAATAAGAGCGCTGAACGCGGCGATTATTTCGCAACAAATCAGTGGTGTTCACATTCAATAGTCACAGCGGTTTGACGCTTAAACCAGCAACATTAAACTTGCAATGTGTATTTTCCTGAAAATTTCAAAAAAAAACGAAAATTCTTATTATGACGCTGAACGTAAGCGCAATAGAAAGACCGACTCGCAAACTTGTCGGTGAGGTTGTGTTTTTAGCGAGAAACCTTTAAACTTGACCCTAACTGAATTCTTTTAAGTTACTTCGATTGACTTACTTTAAAACTTAAGTTAGCGGTGAGCATTCGCTTCCGTGTGAAGCGTGTTGTTTTTTTCACAAGACAAAAAAGCAAAAAAACAAATTTAGAAAATCAAGATCAGATTTTGTTTCTCTTGTACTGTTGTTTTTGCCGTTTCAATACGAAAACAAATAATATTGTGTTTAAATAGCACCAAGTTTGCAGAGAGAGAGAGAGAGAGAGCGAGCGAGCGAGCGAGAGAAGGCGGAGGCAAGCTAAATATGAAAAACACTCCTTCTTATATGAAATGCACAAACAAATTCTATTCGAAAAGCAAAAAATAAAAGAAAAAATAAAAAACATCGCTTTTCATTTATTTCTTATTAAATGAGCAAAATTTCTTTTATTCGCCAAATGCATCGTACAATTTCTTTTGTGTCTCAATGAACTCAAATTGCTTCGATGTGAGACGAAATGAGTTATGTTACATAATGAAAGCATTTGTTAAGTTCGAGCTTTTACAAATTTTAAATTCTAAACTTTTTTTTACTTCGCATTCTATTCACTGAATTTCGACAATGATTTAAAAGCTTAATTCATCGCTAGCTAAATCAGCTTTTCAGTTTATTTTATGTTATTTATGCCATTGCTAAACACTCCTCTATTTCTTTTCATTTGAAATTGAATATTTCAATTGACAATGCACAGAGATGTTAATACTCATTCGCAACAAAAAATTTAGCATTTAACTCTTGCTGCACAAAAGTTTAGCTTTGCTAAACACAGGGAATGTACTTTTTAACCAATCTATGCAGATCTTATTTGATTCGATCTTATATTTTATACCTTTTCGCCTCGTATACACACTTATCGTCAAAAAGAGTCTCCTTCAATTTCAATGAACACGTAAGAAAAGCATTTGCATTTCGTCTTCCATTGTTTACGGCTAAACACAACGATTGCTTCTGTGAGCCAGGTGATCACTTTAGTTAGCGCTCTTTCGATTGCAATTGATTTGATTTCGATTGATTTTGACCATTTACTTGGCAACATTAGTTTAGCGCAGAAAAGTTTGATAAAATAAGAATTTACTTCTGAAATGAAGCTTGTGATAACAAGCAAAGTTTTTAAATGAGTGATCACCAAATTTTTGTTTGATTGCAATTTAAAAACAAGATGTAATTACATTGCTCTTGAAAATATTCTGCTGATAAAATTCCAGCTTTTAATCCTTAGTGAAATATGCACAATGAAAGCCGAAATACAAATGTTTTCTCAGGTATCGACCGACATTAAAAGTGGCTCGTTTTTTGACAGGCATTGTAATTCCAGTAAAATTCATAAATTCTAACGTTTCGCTCTAAATAAAATCCGCTCTTTAATGTAATTATCAACTCGAATATTTCGCAGAAAGTTTGCCACCTTAAAACCACATGCTCATTGATCGTTTAATTAGAAAATCTTCTTCAATCGATATTATAAAAACTTGAAGTTTGTTGTTTTCAAAGTTTAATTTCGCTATTTCGCTCGGGCAAAATGATTTGCTCAAAAATTAGGCAATTTCGAAATTTTGATTTTATTTGCCCTTAAAATATGTTCTCAACCTTTTCTTTCCAATTCATTGTTGACAAATTCTTCGGACCATTTACTTGAATAAATAAAATAAAATAGAAAAAATCGAAATGGTTATTAGGAACAATTTTACAAAGCTTTTTCTTTGACTGAACAATAGATTCAGCAAATTTAAAAAATAAAACACTGTATCCAGCAGTATTTTATATGTTAGGATTGACTATTATATGAATTTTGAAAAATAAAAGTTTGAACTTTTAAAATAACAACAATATGATGATAACTTATGAAAGATTATTTCAAAATAGAAACAACACATTTATTAACATTAATGTGTAAGTTACAAGCTAGCTGAGCTTGCCGAGTTCAAATTTTTTAAATATATTCGAAGCCGTGAACACCAATGAGTCAATTATGCTTGCCACAGAGAAAGTGCCTCCAATTATTGCACAGATCATCGTTATGAAAGTGTAGAAAGGTTTCCGCCTGTGGTGATACTTTACTGTAATCGGTGTTAAATCGTATCGAAACCAAATCGCTGGTATTATTCTACCAGTGTGACTAAATGCTATAACGTTTCTGTAGGCGCTCGTATATTGATAGCTGTACATTCTATTACCGCTAGATGATTCGTAAATCGTTGGCACAATTTTCAAATGATATTCGTGAGATTCGTGCGCTGTAAATATTTGTGAAAAGTTAGAAAATTAAAAAATATCAGCTGTCTGTTAAATAAAAGAAAAATAATTCTAGAAACGTTGGTGGGAATTAGAATAAAATAGAATAAGACCGGAAAATAAGTTAACAATTGAAAGGCAAAATGTTGAGAAAAAATACCTTGTGCTTCTGATTTGTCTTTGCCCCTCAAGCTATTAAATCCTCCTTCAATACCGGTATTGGATACATCGTCACCAAAAGTTAATTTATTTATTACATGAGCCATATGAATATGCTCTGGCTGACGATCAGCGGAATGAGTTGAAACGTGAAAATTTCCAGGAACCTTGTTAATATAGAATTTAGCCACAAAGAGACAGCCTTTTCCATCTTCAATTGGGGTTTTCTCGGTGTTTTCGACAAAACCAACCTCGTGTCTTCCCATATCATCCTGAATATCTAATCCGAGCACTAGGAATGAAAAATTTGTGTTTAATTCTAGGATCAGGCTTTCCAAATTATAGAATGAAGGAAATAAACTACATCCTTTGAATTTTACTGTTGGAAACTGTAATTTTACAGGAAGTTAAGTAAAGAGATTCAATAAAAGTGAGTTAAGAGATATAGAAAATTAATTTAAATGACAGTACCTCCACATTCTAGTCGTGGTAAAGTGACATTTAAATTAACTAGGATCTTGTCTGTTCCGCCATCAACACTTTCGACGAATAGTTCGCTCACTCTAAGAAAATGTAATAAATTGAAGAATAAAGTAATCCTCGTGAATTGTTTAAACTCACAATTCGGTGGAAATAAAAGCGAAAAGTTCGGATAAGAAAAGAAACGAAATTAGCAAACAGCAGCAAATCGAAATTATCGCTCCTGTCACTGTCGGTTGCGTTAAATCTTTCGGCACTTTACGGTAAATGTCAAATCTGCAAAGATAATTATCGAAGAGATAGAAAATAGTTTGTAATAAACCATTCAGCAAACAATCATTTCACGCGAGACTCGTTTTGAGCGTGAAAAAACCAATTGCCGGCGAACGATTTGCATTCAACGAAGCCATCTGTTTTCTCGATCGTGTTTAAATTGCGGCAAACGACAGCTTCGCAAGGATGAGATAACCGTTCCGTTAGCCTTTCGTTTGAAAAAAAACACAACACAAAACGATGACAATTTTGAACGGAAAGCAGAGCGTTCGCCGACAAAATTAGGGAAGGGAGTGTCGACCACAATTCGATACCTCGTCACGTCGAATGCCATCGCTTGTCAGTGGGTGAGAGAATGCGGCCTGTGTTCCGATCGAAAATCGGCGAACGATTGATTGCGAGCAAAAGAAAGCGGATTTGCTTTTTGCCGCTTTTCAAAGCTTTCAATTAATTATTGTAAATAACGACACGTCATTAAAACGCCACTTTCACCGCTTTACACGCGCACCGTTCGCGCCGTGCTCGCGATAGATGGCGATCGGCTTTCTTTCGCGAAAAGCGGCAATTTAAACGAAGATTTCCACAAATTTCGGTTCAACTTTTTCCCGATTTCCCATTTTTGAATTTTTATTCTGATTTTTAACTTTAAACAGCAAAAGTTTTCTCATTTAATCTTTAAATTGAGTTAAGTTTGAAAAAATGATATCTGATTAAACTTTGTGATAAAAGTTAATCTTTTGAATTATTTGTTTAAAAGAATGATTAAGTGAAATAAGTTTTAAAAAGTTGAATTTAATTGAATAAAAAAAGTATTAACGATTCGTTATAAATGCGTTCTGTTTAATTGTAATTTTAACTAACACGAAAGAATGTCAAAAAGAGCATTAAATATGTAGTTTTACTTCGAATAAATCGCTTTTGCTCGAAAAAGCCATAAATTTGATCAATGTTCATTATTTTTATTATGCTAATTCACTATATGCTATATAATAAATAGCGCGCCGAACAAAAAAATATTTTTACGCGTTTCGAAAAAAAGGTGAAATAGAAAATTTTTCATTCATTAATAGAAATTGGCACGAAAAGAGA